>JAQPPZ010006879.1:0-101700 GCA_028583015.1 Wollemia nobilis
AGAAAATGAAACAAGCATGAATGATTTTCCCTAAGGATGCAGGATAAAATGAAAACAGTCAAAGAAACAGAAAATTTAACAGAGATGATAAAATCCCTACCTCTTCTCTGCCTGCTCCAGTTGCCTCTGAATTTTTGCTCTGAAAATCTGTAGACAGAAAATCGTCCCCTGGGGAGACGATTTACAGAACAGGGATGATTGCTAACTTGAAATAGTCTCACCCAGGGACGATTTCTGAAATCGTCTCCAGTAAGGACGATTTCCAAGTTTAACGAGCAAAAAAAGACAAATGAGGCCAAGTGGCAGCCCAGAACAGTCATTTGATGACTCCTGCCTCGCACCCATGTGTGAGTGGACAAATAGGCCATTTGAGGACTGTCACAAGGGTAGTTATGAAAGCCCAAGTCAATGGAGGACTCCCCTCCCTCATGGGAATACAAGACTGCCACATGGCGCCTATGACCAACACATGGCATTTGTGCTTCCCTCCCAAAAGAGACCCCTTGGGTCTATAAAGGGTGAGACTTTTCTCACCCAAGATATACAGGTTGAAGGAGTTTTCAAGCAACGAAGTGCTGCCGAGTTGAAGACCCATTTGCATCCATTTTGGTTCACCTTCCCACATCCACCAATCTCTTTTGCAAGGGAGGTTGTTGGGTGGCTTTTGGAAGCTTGAATCGGACCTAAATCCAACACATGGACACCTGAATCAACCAATTCACCGACCCCCCCAATCCTAAGAGGTTTTGGGCCCATCCCTAGTGGATTGGCGCTGGAATCAAGTGCCAACGGTGGGAGGCCCACTTGGGCATCCCCGCACTTTTCTTAAGTTTTATTTCAGAAGCATTCTAGTTTATTTTCTCATGTTGCATATTGTGTTTTCTATTTGGTGAATTCATAGCTGCAATTTCGTAACCTTTGATCAGATTCTAGTATGTTTTGTGTCGTTTTGTAGTTTCACTAACTTGCAAGAGGCGATATCAAATTCCCGATGGTAGAGGCCAAATTGGGAGAATCCGACCATCTGGGTCGTCCCAAAATGGCCCCAATTACATAACCCCTCTATCTGCAGGTGTTTTGGAGACCTCGGGAGTCGACATTGGAGCGTGTCAGTTCGACTTCCCCAACATAGAAGAAATCGTCCCACCCAGGGACGATTTACAGTCAGAAATCGTCCTACCCAGGGACGATTTCCAGTTGAAAGCAGATTGGCCGACTGTCTCAGTGGCAATGGCCTGTTGGTAACATTTTCTATCTTCTGGAAAGTTTTCAGGCTGTTTAGAATCATTTTGTTTACTATTTTAGATAAATGTTTGCATGCATCTTTTGATGATTTTAGAAGAACGAACACTTTTCACTTGCAGCAGGTGCTACTGACATCTTGGTTGTTTCTTTGTTCGTAGGAGAAGCAGCGAAAGTGAAGAACTCATCGACATCAACGGTGACATCATCTTGGCCTGCCCATTGCAATCGTGGGCACGCAAAAAGAGGAACATTGAGTGATTGTAATCGAATTCTTTTAACGCTCCTAGCCCCCGAAAAGGGAGGAGACATCATTGTAATAGAGATCAAGGGATATTAATGAAAGGGCTGTGTTTTCTCCATTTGCTTGTGTCTCTTCCAATGCGTTTCTTTTCCATTTTATGCACTTTACGTTTCTAGGACTTAAGCGCATTTGGTTTTGGTTGCATCGCAATTAGTGTTTCCTTCGCCTGGAATCTCATGCTTTCAGTATAAGGTGGATATTTGGCTGTGGTAGATGCATTAGATTCTGGGAGGATCCATGGATGAAATACTATCCAATGGTTAATGATACAAATTTGGCCATTCTAAAACCCATCACTAATCAATATTTTGGTAGCAATGTTTGCAATTTTATCTCTAAAAATTTTAGTGTCGTCAGTGGATAATCATCCCCACAAATAATCTTAATAATGGCCAAAATATTAATCTCAAATATCTTTCCAACCTCTTTAGATTTTATGTCATTCCAAATAACCATTCGAAAGAAGTTCCTATTTAGAAGCTCTACGAAGATGGTCAATTCACATTCAAAATTTCTTACCATATTCAGGATCCATCGTTAATGCATTGGGCCCATGTCAAGCTCATTTGGCTCCAAACACTAATCCAAAATATTGGGATTTTTTCCTATATTTTAGCCCAAAACATGATTCTAACTACTGATAATCTAATTTCCAGGGGCTTGCCTATTCCAAACAGGTGTCTCCTATGCAAGTCCAATTGGGAGTCTAGTTTTCACATGTTTTGGAGTGCTCATATTCGTTATCTGTCCTAAAATCCCTATTTTAGTTGTTCAACACTTTTTGGGTTTAATAATCATCTATTAGCCTCTTGTATGAGCAATGGCCTAATCCATTTTCACCTCTTCGCTCAATTCCTTCTGGCCTTTTTTCTTATCTCATTATATTTGGAAAATCTATTTGGAGTGAAATAATAGGATGTTTTAAGACATTTTTAAGGATTCCCACTCCACTTTTCTTCACATCATCACCATTACCTCTAAAAATTCCCAACTTGTTCCTTCTCAAAGTACCCCTAGAGGTGGTCTTGAGGCTCACTTATTTGATTACTTCAAGTTCTCTAGTAACCCACCCAGACCTTACATTTTTCAAGTCGATAGATATACCATTGTTTGGACCCTACCTACCATCTAGGTTAAGTTCAACTTCAATGATGCAGTTAAAGAGAATCCCTAAAATACTAGTTGTGGAGGTATTTTTAGAAATTATTATGGGAAAATCATCTTAGTCTTTGTAAAAAATATTAGCACTTAGTAAAACAACATAGTTGAGGCAAGAGCTCTTTATCAAAGTATTGTAATTATGGAAGGGATTAGGATTGACCATCTCATTGTCAAAGGGGACTCATTGAATGTCATCAATTATCTTAATGAAACCCATAATCTAGCCTGGATCATCTGCAATATCATTGGTGAATGCAGGAGTATCCTTAGGAAATGAACAAATATCATAATTCAACATTGTGTACAGGGAAGGAAATAAGGTTGTTGATTTACTTGCAAACATGGGTGTCATAGAGGAGTCTCTTCATGTATAGCAGAATGACTTTCCCCAAATTTTCAAGGACCTGAATAATGATGAAGACAATTACTTTATTTAATGTTGGTCTAAGCCATTATTGGTTGATGGAGCTAATTTCTACAACATGGCCAATTTTTTCTAGATCTAGTTCCAGTTAACCTTTGACCAGATTGGAGCATTGGTAGAAGCAATCAAAGTGGATAGGTTTATGCTTTTTCTAGACCCATTGTAGATATCATTTTTCTAGATCTAGTCCCTACAAGTGACCAAAACAATTAATTCAAGCAAGGATGATAGTGGTAAGGCTACAAAGACCATCCCTACAAGTGATAATGAGCAAAATATGCCTAAGTAGCCAGATTCTCACTATTCTATATTTTTTGGGTTGTTGTGTTTAGGTTTTATTGGGCACCTTCTATTACTTTGAGTTTGGTTTGGTTCTTTCTATCTTCTTTGGTTTATTGTACTTCTCCCTTTCTTGGTTCTTGGGTTGGTCTTGTTGCTGGTTTGATCCCTTTCTTGGTTTTGTAGGTGATCCCAACTAGGGTCCCTCCTATTACACTTTGTAAAATGTCTAGGGTCCCTTTCAAAACATTATCTATCAATCAAAAGAAAAATAAAACATAAAACTAAACTTGAGTATGTGTATCAATGGAATATAATATAAAGTTATAAATATGGATCATTGTCCATTGATGTTAAAAGCTAGGGCTTCTAAAATATTATGTGGTAGGATAACGAGTATTTATATGATCAAATTACCTCCCTTTTAATATTTTTCTATATTTTATTTTTTTATGTTCTATGAATCCTAAACTGCTTTGTAGTTTACATGGGTTGTTGTTGTCCCCTTATTTTATTCTTTTTATTTTGATTTTATTCTCTGAAGGAAATGGTAAACCATGGGCTATTACATATGTAATGTTACCTATGCACTCGTTAACAAATTTTCATTACAATATTATATAAACGTTTGTGCTTGTTTAGATATGTGCAATGATTGAATTGTTTCTCTCTAAATAGAAACTATCATCCTATCATTGGCATTATTAAAGAATATAGAACACTTGTAAAACTTTTGAGTAGTATACTTAACTCAATATTGTCACATGCAAGGTCTTATGAGGGTTATTAAGGGTACTATATCCATGAACATTGGATTCAAACATCTACTGCCACTGGTAGGCTTGCCATGGAAGAGCCCAATCTTTAAGTCAGTGTATAGTTATTATGTTATTTCAATTTTCTTTCCTACTTTTTTATTTGTATAAGATGCAAGTCTTCATTTAGTTAAGTAGATTTTTTGTCTTAATAACGTATGGATCATGAATTTGAACTCACAATTGGGTATATTAATGGTAGTGACATAGATAACCATCCTTTTAGACTCTAAGAAGTTGGTAAAAAACCACCCTCTTAGGGTTCAACGTCTCTAATATGGCGGTTGTAAACCACTCTAATAGAACCTAAGAAGGTGGTTTAAACAACCCTCATAATGACAAACTAAGGCAGTTTTCGAGGTGGTTTTTAACCACTCTAATTAAAAACTAAGAGGGTGATTTTTTGAGGTAGTTTTTGACCACACTTGTATGATGTGGAATTTTTATGATGCCCTCATAGATGGTGGTTGAATAACCACCCTTAAAGACCATTTTTGGTGTAGTGCTAATGGGGAAAGTAAGGATGAACTTTTAGTGTCTAACTGAATTAAAACTATAGTGAGGGAAAAATTGGCTTACCTTTGATAATAGTGTGGAATTTGAGAACAATTTAGAAAATAGGATCACTAGTGAAGGCATTTGGGAGAACCTAAAGTAGCACCTTTGCCAATTAGTTTGAAAAGAGGCTAAAAGCATAGGAAATTTGGGTAAAGTTGAGCATTTATGGAGTTGCAAAAGGAAACCCAAGTAGGGGAGGATGTGCCATTTGAAATGAGAAAGGTATAGTATTATGGGCTTATGCAGAATGTTATGAGATACAAATAAATCATTATAAGTGCTAAAATCTGGTGTTATGTTATTAAGACATAAGAGTGTAATGAAGGCCATCATAGAAGGGAACTCTATGAATATTCTCAAGGATCTTAAGAAAGAAAAAGTTGATTACTAGTAGGTGTTAGGTTTAATTAAGGATATCTCATCCCTATTAAAAGAAATAGTAGAGGTGAAGATATTACATATATATTAGGAAGGAAATATTGTAGTTTATTGTTTGGAAAACATTGGAGTTCATTTTGATCAGAGGAACATATGGAAACATTAATTTTCCCTTATCTCTTTTAAGGATTACCTCATTAGAGGTAGAAGAAAATTCTATTCCATAGGGTGTTATATTTTTATGTTGTTGGTATTATTATTGCTTCTGGGGTCTTTTGGTTCTACCGATGTGACTGTATGTTGTAGCTATTACAACAATTATGTTTCTAGCGAATGCTATTGTAATGTGATTTTGCTTTTGTTGTTGCTATTTCTATTACCTATTATTTAAAATTGGAGTGATTGCTACTATTGTTGGTGTGGAAGGGAGGAATAAATAATAGTCAGGTCAACCTTTGCTCCCTTGCTAGAAATAGATTTTGATTTCAGTCATAGTGTTGTTTTTTGTCTGGTTGTATGCTGGGATTTTTGTTGAAACCTTTGATTTTATCTCATGTTATCCAGGGAGGAGATTGATGTTTATCTTGTAACCTTGGATAACTTAATTCTATAACAAGGTTGGGTCCCCTCCAAAACCCCTTTTTTTCACCACTACCAAAACAAAACATCGTAGACTTCAAATAGGTTCCCATGGCAAAATTTCAGGTTTAAGGGTATCATATTAGGACTTCAATGTATGGGTTTAATATAGATGACTTAGTAGCATAAGTTCCATGGATTGATGGTTTAGGGACTAAATATCCTAACATTTGTATGGATTGAAATTTTAAATTGAACTATGTACAGTCCCAAAGTGTAGCTTTTACAATAGTAAGTCTCACATGTTAAAAATCATAATATTTACAGAGGGTCATAATATTTATTCATTTAGATTCATACTCTATTATGTTCTAGGAACTCAAGGTTTACATATTTCAAATATTTCATATAAAATAATAGGTATTATGATGTCTTAGAAACTATTCTCCATAAATCAATGGCCTAATAGATGAATGTCTCTAAAATATAAGTTTTAATGGTAAAAGGTCTAATTATTTGGAGGTCCAAGGCATCGAAGTAAAATATCTATAATTAGGTTATAGTTAGGAAAAAGTTCATAGTTTTCTTATTTTAAGAATTTTATCTTGGTTATGGTTAGTAGAAAGTCTATAGTTAGATAAATTCTACAATTAAGTTATGCTTAGGTAAAATTCTATCATTTGCTTATGCTAGGTAATATATAGTTTGGTTACTACCCAAGGTTTAATATTTTAAAGGTTTTAGGTTGTAGGAGATTAGAATTTGAGGACTACAACTTTCCATCATGTTGGTATGGCATACTCTACAATTATCATGGCAGTATTCAAACTCCATATAAATTGTGTGTCAATGAGTAAAGGAAATTATAGTACACTGCTTGTTACATAACTAAACATCCATATAAATTGTGTGTCAGGGAATAAAGGAAATTATAGTACACTACTTGTTACATAACTTTAATTCACCCCCATAATAGCATATTAAAATAATTACAAATGACAATTTAATTTTAACCTAAAAAGTTTCATATAAAGCAAATACTAATACCAATACTCGGATACAACAAGATAACAATTAATTAAGAACAATTCACACATTTTTTTGAAGTTTCGTTAAAAAAATCATTAGAAAAATAAAATATCTTGTCTATACCAAATAAATATTTAACCATTAACAATTCAAACATTTCTTATAAGCAAGGAAAATGTATTAAATATTTACTTAAAATTATAAAAACGTTACCCATTCTAAATATAAAAGTATAATTTCTTGGAGTAAAGAAGGTACATATTTACACATATATTATCCAATCCTACTAAGTTCATCTACACATAAAAATGCAACTTAAGATTGTAGTTTATTCAATTAAAAATAAAAAATAGACATGCAAAGGTGGTGTTATTGAAATAATAAAGACAAAATTTCTCTTTTAAACTCAAAATCATATGAAACTTCAACTAACAACTATGCAAAAGCTAGCACTTCTTAAGAGGGGTCAATAATGCAGTTGAAAAAGTATGGACATATATTTCAATTGATAGGGATCATTATGCTATCAAAAAAAATGATATGTGAATTGTATGAAAGATTCATCTATCATGCTAATAGACTAAAGCAATAAAAATAAAATAAATATTCTTTAAAATTTAAAAAACATAATCTATAAATTAAAGTAAAATTGCTTTAAGTGAAATTGCAAAGTGACTGGAATCTTGTTTGATCTCCTCAATAGGCTCAATACTTGACCTAGGTGGTATGAGGACGTTTTTCATAGGACTACCCAAACTACCAAAATAGTATTACCCATATTTCACTCATCCAAACTTGGATTGAGCTGAATTTATGAGGGTAGATGCCTGACAAACCCTAGAATATCTCCACCAATTTTTAGGTCATTTTGTGAAACACAGATCCTAGCACATCCCTATGTGTGAACAAGATTTTTAGCAAGCGATTGTGTGAGGGTTTCATTTGGGTTGAGTGCAAGCAACTCCAAAGGTTGTTTTTCGGGGCCTTCAGGCCCTAGTGGCCAATATTTTTGTGGTTTTTGCTCAATATTTTAGTAGGATATATTGCAGGGGATCCAATATGGGTTAGAAAATTTGTCTTTTAATAGATCATATGGTGAACTTGATTGACAATGGCTTCCAATTTGTTGCACAAAACAAAAGTGAAAAGCATACCTTTCCTCGGTGTCTAGGGCATGGATTAAAGAGATCACGAAACAAGTTTCAAGAAAATGATAAAAAAATAGTTCAGATCTCAATTAAAGAGATCTGGTGCTAAGGTGCACCCCAAAATAAATCCACAATGGAAACCCCTTTCAAGGGCAAGGATTTCCAAGACTTGGCCCCAAAAATGAATTTTAAGGATGTCCTCTATGGTGGACAGCCTCAGCCTAAAGCTAAAATTAATCTTAAGGCTTACTATAAACATCTAATAATTCAAGGAAAACTAAGTTTGGATGTATTAGAGTAGCTTATGGAACTCCTATTTTTAAGCTTGATATGGGTGACATTCAGACTAACATTGAATATTTGGAAAAAAGAGGACTAATTTACCATTTCTTGGGTTTTCGTTCGAGCCTATCTACTTTCAAATTTTGGGCTACAAAAATATATAAAACTAAAGGTGAGTTACAAATCTCTATTATCCAAATGGTTATTTTCTTGTTTTATTTTCTAATAATGAATATAGAGAGAAAATATTTCAAGGGGGTCCCTAGTTCTTTGGAAGGGTATGGCTTCTTATGAAGCTCTCGCATACTAAAGTTAAATCCTAAGAAGAGATGCCTTCTATAGGTCCCATGTGGGTTAGAATATTTGGCCTCCCAATTGAATAGAAATCAATATTTTCCCAAAGAAAACCCTTGGAGAAATAAAAGGGAACTTAAAAAAAAAAAAAAAAAAAAAAAAAAAAAAAACAAACTTTTATGAATTTTGACAAACCCCTACCTAAAAATATCACATTACAATTTGGGAAGGACACTTGGAAGCAAGTAGTGGACTATGAGAATGTTCCTTTTTGCTGTAGAATTCACTGTGAATATGGTCATTTGGCTAGTTTTTTCCCAAATAAAATTAAATATAAAAAGAAAGAAGATACTAATTCAACAGGTTTCCAAATTCCTAAGAAGAAGAACACTTAGAAAAAACCATTTATGAAGGATCAATCAAAGTTATCAGCTAATATGTTTGAAATTATTTCCACAAATTATGCCCTAGGTGAGGAAGAGGAAATAATGGAAATAAAAATCTTAGAAACACAATTTAGAGATGAAAGAAATAACTTAGAGATAAACCAATAAATCAAAAGTTTTCAACAAAAAATGGAGAAAATATACACAAGAAAAACAATCTTTTATATGTTAAGACTTCAAATGATACAGGCCACAAGGTAGATTATGTTGAATGTTCCAACAACACTTTGAATTTGTACATGCATTCTTCAAGGTTATAAGACATCCCGGATCCATTTGGAGTAATTCAAGAAATAGGAAAAGAAATTGAAGATGAATTCTAATCAAAAGGTAGGTCGAAAGACCAATCAATAGTGTATGGTAAAAGAAGGTGAAAAACTTATAGAGGAAGGTAATATTAACTCCCTTACCAACTATTTTAGCCTTAGTATTAATTAATATCATCACTTGGAACATTAGAGGACTCAAAGGGAGTCTTTCAAAACAAAATGAAATTAGAAGAATGATTTAGAAAAAACCATCCTCATCTTGTTTTCTTTAAAGAAATAAAGATGTCAATAGAGGAAATGGATTCAATTGCTAGTAAAATATGCCTAGCTAGAAAAGTTGTTTCCCTCAGTTCCCAGGGGACTTCTAGTGGCATTGCTTATCTTTAGGACCCAAAAGAGGTATTTATTCACCATATGGTTGGAATCTATGGTCTTTTAGCTATAGCTATTCAAAGTAGACATTCCAACCAAATTATGCATTGCATAATTGTTTATGCTTCGACTTATTTGGAGGGAAAGAGAAAATAATGGAAGGATATAACTTATATTATCTCTCATTTTCTTGAATATTGGATATTTATAGGAGGATATTTCAACACAATCCTCTCTCTGGATGAAAAAATGAGAGGAAATAGAAATTTGGATAGGAGCACTAACCTCATGAATGAATATATTGCAAACCTTCATCTTGTGGACATCTAGCCGGATAATGGCCTTATGACTTGGTCTAACAGAAGGCTTAGATTGTATCATGGAGATATTGGATAGGTTCTTGCTCTCTGACCATTTCTTAATCCATGGTCACATTCCTAAAGCAAAGACTCTTAACAATACTAGTTCAGATCACTGACCAGTCATGGTGGAAATTTGGAAAACCAATTTGAGTTTCTCTCCTTTTTTATTTTAGTTAATGTGGCTTAGAGATAGTTCCTTCAGACCTCAAGTGCAACAATGGTGGAAGGAAGATAAACCAATATATGGGACTAAGATGTTCTATTTTGCCAAAAGGTTACAATATATTAAATCCAAAATCAAGACTTGGAATCAGGAGTTTGGGGATGTTCAACAAAAAACATGAAGTTATTTCTCAACTTGATAATTTGAATAATAAAATCCATTTATATGGCCTCACAGAGAGTAGAAGTATAGATGAAATTAGACTCACAACTCAATTAGAGGAATGGGAAAAAAGAGAAGAACTCTTATGGAAGAAAAAATCTAGAATTAAATGGCTCAAAGAAGGTGATCGAAACACAAATTTCTTCTACAAATCTCTTCTAGCTCGAAGATCTCACAATTTTATTTCTTCCCTAAATTTATATTCTAGAGATGTTGTCTACACTTGGGATGGCATGAAATCTATTATTGTGAATTACTTTTTTAATCTTTTTGCTGCTACTCCTCTTGACTTGGCTTCTCAACAAAATGTTCTTCAAGTGATCCCTTCTCTTATCACTATTGAGGAGAAATCTATTTTAACATATCCTGTTTCTATTAATGAGCTTCAACAAGTGGTTTTTAAAATACAAAAAGGAAAAACCCGGGTCCTGATGGTTTTCCCATTGAGTTCTACCAAGAGTTCTAGGATATCCTTCATGCTGATTTATTAGAGGTGGTGGAAGAAGCCAGGAAAGCCAAAGAAATTTTGAAGGTTATCAATAAAACTTATATCACTCTTGTCCCAAAATTTCAAGAGGCTTATCATATCTCAACTTTTAGACCTATTGCTTTATGTAATGTTCTTCTCAAAATCATTACTAAGATCTTGGCATAAAGGTTGAAGCCTATTTTGCATAAGATTATTTCCCCTGAACAAGGAGGTTATGTGGAAGGGCGTCAAATAGTGGATGAGATAGTTCTTTCTCAAGAAGCCATCCATTCCATGGAAATGCATTAATCTCCTTCTATGTTCATTCGTTTAGACTTATCCAAAGCTTATGATAGAGTGGATTGGCACTTCCTTATCAAAGTTTTGAGGTAATTTGATTTCTCTCAATACTAGATGGACTTGATTATGGGTTGTATCTCTTTAGTATCCTAATTATTTCTTATCAATGGTAGGCATTCACAAATACTCCCAGCTTCTAAAGGTATTAGGCAAGGTGACCCCCTTTCCCCTTATTTATTCATCATTCTTGCTAAAAGCTTGGGTAGAACTATAACCAAAAATAGAAATAAGAAAACCCTTGAGGGAGTTACCATTTCTCATGGAGCTAGACCTATATCTCATCTTCAATTTGTATATGAATCTACTCTGTTAGGTAAAGCTACAGTTAAATAAGCTTCTAAAATTAAGCAAATCATTAGCTATTTTTCTAAGGCTATCAAGAAATTGATCAATGAAGACAAGTCTAAAGTCATTTTCTTTTATTGCTTTACTAGACAAGAATCCATGGTCTTTGATAAATTAATATATAAGAAGACCTCCCCTCCGATCACTTATTTAGGCATCCCTATCAATACTCAAAGATAGAAAAATAAATATTGGAATTGGTTGTTGGACAAAGTTAAGAAGAAAATCGGAAAGTGGACCAATAGGTGGCTTTCTTTTGGGGGAAAAATTACCTTGGTAAAATATATCCTTCAAGCTATACCTATTTATGTTTCTACCGTGTTGAATATATCGAAGGCTGTTCTTTGAGAATTAAATCAAATTAATCACCGGTTCCTCTAGAGTGGTACTAAGGAGAAGAAAATGGTCCTTGGTGAAATGGGACATTTTATGTCTTCCTAAGAATGAAGGGGGGTTAGGATTTCGGTATGCTATTAATAACAACAAAGCTTTAGTTGCTAAATTGTATTGGAGGATTTTACATAACCCCAATGCCCTTTGGGCCAATAATATTCGTGCTAAATATGCTAATAACAAAAGTCCTAAAGACCTTATTCACTATAAATTGCCTACCAAAGGTTCTCCCATTTTAGCGGTTCTTAAGACTGGTGAGGGTTTGATTAAGAAAAATTTATTTTGGATCATTCATAATGGTTAGCAGGTCAATTTTTTGATAAATTCTTGGGATGGTCACCAGCCTTTGATAACTCAGTTTTCTAATTGGAGGCCTTGGATGGAGGAGCTTCAGCGAGGTAATTGGATAAAGGTAGCTAATTACCGTCGATACCATACTGGTAATTCAAAGGTTGGTAGATATTGGATCCCTATTGAGGACTAGCCTATTTAAATTCTAGAAATTCAAAGATAAGACATCCCATGCATCTTGCATATGAGATCTCTCTCTTGATCCCATGATAAATATTATTTTGAATGGAACAACACTACTAAGGGTGAACATTTAGTTGCTCAAGGTTATTTGGCCTTATGCCATAATAATCCAAACCAATTTTATGACATATTTTATCAGTTGTGGGCTTAAAATCTTTGGCCTAAGGTGAGGTTCTTTACTTGGATTTTATTACATCATAGGGTGCTAACTGGTATGAAACGTGGTTTTTATGGCCCTTTTACTCTTATAATATTATACATAATCAAAGGACTTCGACCTCTACGCTGTTAACCATAACCTTTGGATTAAAAATTTTTGGGCATGAGGATGGCCATGAGAGGCCGAAGCTTGTGAGTGCCTGTATTTATTATCATCTCGTAGTCCTCCTCGTGTCCTGCAGGCATTTCCCACATGAAATTCTGAGAAATCCTGGCAAGTGCCAAGGAAGCAATACTCACAGCCTGAGTCCATCCTACACAAAGTCGCTTGCCAGCTCCAAATGTCATCATCCTCTGGAGATCATCTTCTTCTCCGAACACCAGCTGTCTCTCTAGTTTCCACTCATCCGGATTCTCCCATTCTCCCTCATAGTTGTTCGCTTTGTAAATGTTAATCAAGATCTGAACATAAATCGATTCACTCCTCGAAATTTTAGTTGCATTAAAACTTGATTCTTTTTCCAATGAAAACATGTTCTATAATTTGAAAGATAACTTGTTTTGATAATGATGGTCATCCTTAGTTTTAAAATTTAAGATTATTTAATTGAAAATTTAGTATAAAAAATACACACGTGCATATTTAAAAAGTAAGACTTACAAGTTCAAATGAAATAAATTATAGAGTTTTATGTGTATAAGTGTCAAATACTATTATATGGTTATTAAAATAACATGGTAACGTAGTTATGATGTAATATGGATGGAGATTTTTTCAATCCCATATAGTCAAATTATTAAAAAAATAAATAAAAACAAAAATCTTTTATATAAAATCTTCTCCAAAATCCTCAAATTGTATTGTAATAAAAATAAAAGTAGTGTAAAGGTTATTCTTCGCACTTTAAAATTTTCAAGGAAACATAATAGAGAATGATAAGGAATTATTATTTTTGGCTAACTTTTATTGATAATAAGAGAACTTAAAGAGGTTTACATATGCACAACAAACCATCTCAAACAAAGAAAGCATGGTTTGTATAGTTATAACAAACAACTTACAAAACAAACCATCTCAAACAAAGAAAGCATGGTTTGTATAGTTATAACAAACCACTTACAAACAAATAGATGATGCAATAAACTAGCCAAAACTGGTAAAACAAAAACAATATAACCACATGATATTGTTCTTCATCATTCTTTCTAGGTGGAAGCACTAGATTCCAATATTTATAAAAGAGAAATAGTAAGAACAGACTAAAACCCAAATATTGACATTGATTGAAACTAATATGTATTCAAATCTCGATAAATATTAGAATTGCTCCAAAAATAAAAAATGTTGAAATATCAACTACAACTCTTGATGAAAGAGTACCCAAAACATACAAATAGCAAAAAAGACTCCAAAAATTTGAAAAATAATAAATAGATAAGGCCATTAAATAAAATAAGTCAAGCTTAATAAATTAAAATTCTTCAACGATAAGTTTAAGTTAGTTGTTGATGACTCTACTCTATTAGGTAAATCTATAGTTAAGGAAGCTTCTAAAATTAAGCAAATCATTAGCTATTTTTCTAAGGCTACCAGGCAATTGATCAATGAAGATAAGTCAAAAGTCATTTTCTTTCACTGCTCTACCAGACAGGAATCCATGGTCTTGGATAAATTAAGATATAAGAAGACCTCCCCTCCAATCACTTATTTATGCATCCCTATCAATACTGAAATATAAATAAAATAAAGACTAAAATTGGTTTTTGGACAAAGTTAAGAAGAAAATTGGAAAGTGGACCAATAGATGGATTTCTTTTGGGGGTAGAATTACCTTGGTAAAATCTATCCTTCAAGCTATACCTATTTATGTTTCTACTATGTTGAATATCCCAAAGGTTGTTCTTTGAGAATTAGATCAAATTAATCATCGGTTTCTCTAGAGTGGTACTAAGGAGAAAACAAAATGGGCCTTGGTGAAATGGAATACTTCATGTATTCCTAAGAATGAAGGGGGTTAGGATTTCAGTCTGCTATTAATAACATCAAAGCTTTAGCTGCTAAATTGTATTGGAGAATTTTACATAACCCTAATGTCCTTTGGGCCAATAATCTCCGTGCTAAATATGTTGAGAACAAAAGTCCTGAAGATCTTGTTCACTATCAACTGTCTACCAAAGGCTCTCCCATTTTAGTGGTTCTTAAGACTCGTGAGATTTTCATTAATAAAAAGTTATTTTGGATCATTCATAATGGTTAGCAGTCTAACTTTTGGATAGATTCTTGGGATGGTCAACAACATTTGTTAACTCAATTTTTTTATTGGAGGCCTTGGAAAGAGGAGCTTCACCAAGCTAATTGGATAATATGGCTAATTACTATCGATACCATACTGCTATTTAAAATATTGGTATATATTGGATCCCTATTGAGCACCGGCCTATTCAAATTCTAGAAATTCAAATACAAGACATCCAACACATCTTGCATATGAGATCTCTCTCTTGGTCCCATTATAAAGATTTTTTTGGATGGAACAACACTACTAAGGGTGAGTGTTTAGTTGCTCAAGGTTATTTGGCATTATGCCATAATAATCCCAAAATTTTATGACATATTTTCTCAATTGTGGGCTCAAAAGCTTTGGCCTAAGTTGAGGTTCTTTACTTGGCTTTTATTGCATCGTAGGGTGTTAACTGGTGGGTAACTTATAAAACGTGGTTTTCATGGCCCTTTTAGATGTGAAATGTGTGAAGAGAATGTGGAAAATTTTAGCCATATTTTTATTAAGTGTACCTTAGCCTCTAAGCTATGGAAGAGAATGACCATCTTACTTGGCTTCAGTGGTCCAATTTTTGTACTTTTAAATAGCTTTGGAGGAATTGGCTTAAACAATAGAGTGTTGATCATTTTATTAGGTAGTTAGTTTGGATGGGTTCTACAATTCTACCTTGGAATATATGGAATAAAAGGAATAACCAAATTTTCAATTAAGAAAAAAGGATATTCACTATATCTAGAAAAAGACCATTGCAAACTTAGTTGAATCAGTCCAACAACTCCTTAATCACCCCAAAAATCCCACCAAAGATGGGATCAAGTGATGCAAATATTGAATGGAATGTGAGTAATTGCAATATGGAAAGAACAAGGAAATGGCAGCCTCCTCCTAAGGATTATGGAAAAGTCAATACTGATGGAGCCTCTAGGGGTAACCCTGGAAAAGCTAGTGTAGGAGGAATTGGTAGACTTTCAAATGGCTCCTTGGTTTTCACTTTTGCTGAGAACTTGGGTATCCTTTCCAATAACCTTGCTAAAGGGTATGGTATCATCAAAGACCTTCAAGAGGCTTCTAAGGCTGGATGAGAAAAGGTGTTGGTTGAATCTGACTCCCAACTCATGATTAATATTTTGAAGACTCCTAAGAATCATAAGATTGATTGGGGAATAAAAACAATTGTTAAGAAGGTTCAACTAATCCAAATTAGATTTTTGAAAGTGGATTACAATCATGTGGTTAGAGAAAATAACAAGAGTGTTGATGTTTTAGCTAATTAGGTATTGGACAAAGGTGATCTTACTTTTTTTTGAGTAATACTTCTTATACACATCCACTGTGGGGATTGAACCCGGGTCACATCATCGATAATGCAAGTGGCATCCTTGCTAGTAGACCACATCACATGGATAAATGTGATCTTACTTGCTACGACCACCCTCCTAGATGGTGGGCTTCACAAATTAGGGAAGCTCTTCTTCTTATATTTTCTTTGGATGGCTCCTATACTAGAGGTACCTAGTTCCTTTTTGCTTTGTTTTTACTTCTCTTTGGTTCGGTCAGGGTTTTTTAGTTCCCTAGCTTAGACATATCTTTCTTATGTTTCCTCTGTTGAATTTTGCATTTAAAGTCTTTTGGCCTAAAAAGGTCGTAGTTGTGTTTTTTTTAGTTTTTCGAGGGGTGTATTTTTTGTACTATTTTGTTTTTTTTTGTTTTTATGTTTTTTTGTATTTTGTTTTGTATTTTTGTTGTTTATCATGTTTTTTTTGTGTTTTGTGTGTTTTTTAAAGTGTTTGTGTGTTGTTTTGTTGTTTTTATGGTTTTCTTATATGTTTTGTTGTTATTTTTTATTTTATTTTATTATTATTTTTTTGAGTTTTTGTTGTATTTATGCTTTTATGTTGATTTGTTTGTTTTTTGTTTTTTTTGTTTGTTTGTCTTTGTTTTTTTATGTTGTTGTGTTTGTTTCTAATTGTTTTTGTTTTTTTAGGGATGCTCATTGAGTGTGTTGAATGAGGTAAGCCAAGTGTGAGTCCTAGGCATTTTTGATGGAATAGATACCTCTGCCTCCTTGGGACTTACCCAAAAGTGGCATCCCATTTGAGGTGTTTTCCACAAACAAAAAAATTGCAAAGTACTTGAAAACATGAGATTCCGAAAGATGTAAAAAGGAAACACTAATGCGATGTATCCGAAACAAAACTAACGCTTAAGTCCTACAAATTGCAATGCATGAAATGAGGAAGAGAAACAAATCGAAACAAAATGAAAGAAGTATGGGAAGCACAACCCTCTTTATTTATACTCTTTAATCATCGGTTACAAATACGCCTCCTCCCTTTTCAGGGGCTAGGAGCGTTAACATGGTTTCGGTCACAATGGTGACTAGTGATCCTCCTTTCGCATGCCCACATGTAAAATGGGTGGGCCAAAGTGTTGCCGCCGCTTGTGCTGATGAATCCTAGATCCTTGCTGCTCCTTCTACGTTCAAAGAAACAACATAATCGTTAGTAGCACCTGTTGCAAAGATTGAAACATTTGTTCTCTAAAACAAATGGAAGATGCATGCATGAAACTGAATAAAAGATGAGCTAACTGAATCAAAATAGGCTATAAATTACACAGGAGCGAGAGAACATAACTAGGAGACTACTGTAATTAAAATAGTCGATAAACTCGTCGTAAATTGATATTCGTCCCGAATCGGGACGAGTAAAACTACAGCAGATTGGGATTCGTCCTGGGCAGGGATGAATAAACCTACAAGTAAATGGGATTCATCCTAGGCAGGGATGAATTAAACTGCAAGTAAATGGGATTTGTCCTGGGCAGGGACGAATAAAACTGTATCAAATTGGGATTTGTCCTGAGCAGGGACAAATAAACCTGCACGAAAATGGTTAAAAGTAATGCCCAAAATGTCTCATCTCTGCAACTCTGGGTGGCCTACAAAGTTAGGGTTTAGATAAATAAGGGTATTTTGAGGAAACCCATAAGGTCAGATTGCCCCGATTCGGCTTCAATCATCGAGGATCTGACAAAATCACCTGCATGTTAGGGAGGACAAAACATAATGGAAACATGATGAAAAATGCTTGAAACAACCTGAAACTTGAAATGTAACTTATTCAAAAAGCATGAAATCAAATGCAAAAGGAACAGTAGCAAAATATTGAGTGTTGTCGATGAATAGATGGATAAATGTGGTCAATTGTTGGGTCCTTGGATCCGGATTCACACTTCCAATATCCACCCAATGACCTCTCTTGCAAAAGAGATCAAGGATGTGGAAGAGGTGAATCAAAGGTAAGGCATGGTATTAACTTGGCAGCACTTCGTTGCTCAAAATGCTCCTAACCTGTCCTCATTTGGGTGAGAGAGATCTACAATTTATAGACCTCAAGGGCCTCTCTGTATGGGCATGCAAGGGTGTCACTTGGTGTTCATGCATGAGGGAGGAGATTCCTCGTTGGCTTGGTCCCCCATGCCTATCTGCCTTTGTGACAATCCAATTTGCCCACTTGCGCGCATGCGGGGTAGGGAGCAGTAATTGACTGCCTTCCACTGTCATTTGTCATGCTTTTTCTTTTTGCCCGTTGAACCTGGAATTCATCCTACCTAGGGACGGATTGGAATTCGTCCCTAGTCAGAACGAATTCAAGTTTGCATTTTGTCCCGGGGTGAGACGGATTTGGATCAAAGTGTTTGGAGGTGCCAAATTACTTTTTGACCTTCCAAAACTGCTATGTGAGTTGCTAGGACTACTGTTTGACCTCTAAGGGCTGCCCTGGAGGCTGTGTGTCAATACGATCAGTGTTTGCAGTCACATAATTGGATTGGTGCTATTTTGGTGTCTACAGATGCCCCTTTTTGGAAAGCGCTACGGGTGATGCAGTGTTGAGAAAAAATAGATAACCAAAGCACTAATGATTTGGGTTTCTTAGTAACCTAACCAACTTGTGATGCCCCAAGCATGGAAAGGGCATGCATTCTTGAATCCTTGCCTCTGACAAGCTAAGGAATTTGATTTCAAGTGTTAACCTATTTTGGTGAGGTGTGACTTGAGCTTAAACACTGATCAGTCATGAATAGGCAAAGGGCACAACCTTTTGTCCATGGGGGAACCTTGAATTCATGATTCACGAATGCTAAGTGTTTGATCAATTTGTGATTATCACTTGTTTGCTGCCCCAAATAGGAGCGTGATTTGTCTTTGTCAATGATTCTTTCAATGCGTGTCATTTCCATGATTGGGTGTGTATTTGTTGATTGGTGACTAAGTGTGACTACCCCCTCAAGCGACGAATCGATGAGGGAATGACTACCATGAAAAAAGCGATGAGTCGCTTGACCCAAGATGACTTAGGTGAGGGTGCCTTCAGATGTTTTCCGTTGAATGCTTAAGCAGTTTCCCAACATTTGGACTTGTTTTTGGTGGGTTGGAACCCTTTTGGCGACGTTGCTTGGGGATGAAATTGGCAAAAATCCGTCCTCCCGTGGAGCAGTCCAGCTATGATAGCCTTCTTGGGGAGTAGGATAGTGACAATTTATGACCCCGACATTGGTTTTGCATGCCAAGAATGTCAGGCGCAGAGGCGCCCTCGTTCGGCACTTTTATTGCTATTTTTGGGTGGTTTTTGACCATTTTGTGACGCATTTTGGGGGTGAAATTGGCTAAAATCGGTCCTCCCAAGGAGCATTCCGGCTATGGAAGCCTTCTTAGGGAGTAGGATAGCGATTATTGGTGGCCATGACATCAGTTTTGCATGCTAGGAATGTCAAGCGCGGAGGCGCCTTCGTTCGACGCTTTTATTATTGTTTTTGGGTGATTTTTGACCACTTTGTGACGCATTTTGGGGGGAAAATTGGCTAAAATCGGTCCTCCCGAGGAGCAGTCCAGCTATGGAAGCCTTCTTAAGGAGTAGGATAGTGACAATTTGTGGCCTCGACATCAGTTTTGTATGCCAAGAATGTCAAGTGCAAAGGCACTCTCCTTTGGTAGCTTTATTGCATGTTTTTGATGTATTTATTGCTAAATTTGTTGTTTTTTGATTTTTTTGTTTTGAATTCGTCCTAGGGTGGGACAAATTCCTGGTTAGAATTCATCCTAGGGTGGGACAAGTGCTAACTAGAGTGCTCATCCCAGGAAGGAATGATTTTAGACTAAAGGGCCTATTTAAGGGGCCAAACTAGGGTTTTGGGCTCATTTGCATTTGATTTTTCTGGCGTTCGGAGCTCTAAGGAGGAGGAGAGAGATTCTGTGAGGTGAAGCGTTGCCAAATTTCTTCCAGCAACCATGAGTATGTAGACCGGGTCATCGATCGGAGGAGCCGAGATGAGACCAGTAAGTGTACTATCTCCTTATGTTTTATTTGTAACAGTTTTAAGAATCATAGTTTGTTTTTTATGGTGTGTTTCTTTTGTTTAAGAAATGAAACCCTAATTAAATGTGAATGAATTAATTCAAAGACTATGAAACAGACTGAGATGACACGTGTAGGTAAACCATAGAGTAAAACCAACTAAAACCTAGATGGACAACTTTATGATAAACCAAAGTGAAATTTAGAATAACACTTTAGGATAAACCCTGGTTACAAAATGTTTTGTTTTTAGGCAATGTTGGCAATGGTAAACTTAGGTCGAAACCGTAGGTGAACCGTGTCAATTTTTGATTGTGTGTAAAATTTAAAATGAAACCCTAGGTTTAAAAATTAATGAATTTTTATTTTTGTGAATGGTTAAACTTAGGTAAACCGTCAGTAAACCATTGCAGTTTTTATGTTGTTTTTGAAATTTAAACTGAAACCCTAGGTTAAAAATTGTTGTATTTTTTTTGTTGAATGGTTTAAACTTAGGTTAAATTGTCAGTAAACCATTGCAGTTTTTATGTTGTTTTTGAAATTTAAACTGAAACCCTAGGTTAAAAATTGCTGAATTTTTTTTGTTGAATGGTTTAAACTTAGGTTAAACTGTCAGTAAACCATTGCAATTTTTATGTTGTTTTTGAAATTTAAACTGAAACCCTAGGTTAAAAATTGCTGAATTTTTTTTGTTGAATGGTTTAAACTGAAGTTAAACTTTCAGTAAACCATTGCAGTTTTTATGTTGTTTTTGAAATTTAAACTGAAACCCTAGGTTAAAAATTGCTAAATTTTTTTGTTGAATGGTTTAAACTTAGGTTAAACTGTCAGTAAACCATTTCAATTTTTTTGTTGTTTTTGAAATTTAAACTAAAACCCTAGGTTAAAAATTGCTGAATTTTTTTGTTGAATGGTTTAAACTGAAGTTAAAATTTCAGTAAACCATTGCAGTTTTTATGTTGTTTTTGTTTTTGTTGGTTTAAAGTACAACTTTGTTTTTGTCAGTTAACACTAGAATTAAAAACTCTAGAGAACTGTTTTTTTGTTTTTGTTTTTATTGGTTTAAAGTACAACTTTGTTTTTGTCAGTTAACACTAGAATTAAAAACTCTAGAAAACTATTTTTTTTGTTTTTTGTTTTTATTGTTTTAAAGTACAACTTTGTTTTTGTCAGTTAACACTAGAATTAAAAACTCTAGAGAACTATTTTTTTTTTAATTGTTTTAAAGTACAACTTTGTTTTGTCAGTTAACACTATAATTAAAAACTCTAGAAAACTATTTTTTTGTTTTTTGTTTTTATTGGTTTAAAGTACAGCTTTGTTTTTGTCAGTTGACACTAGAATTAAAAAATCTAGAAAACTATTTTTTTGTTTTTGTTTTTATTTGTTTAAAGTACAACTTTGTTTTTGTCAGTTAACACTAGAATTAAAAACTTTAGAAAACTATTTTTTTGGTTTTTTGTTTTTATTGGTTTAAAGTACAAATTTGTTTTTGTCAGTTGACACTAGAATTAAAAACTCTAGAAAACTATTTTTTTTGTTTTTGTTTTTATTTGTTTAAAGTACAACTTTGTTTTTGTCTATTAACACTAGAATTAAAAACTCTAGAAAACTGTTTTTTTGTTTTTACTATTTTAAAATACAACTTTATTTTTGTACATGTGAATGAATGGTGTTACTGTACATTGATGTAGTTTTGTACATGTGATGTTGGTTTGGTTCATGTTGTTGATGTGTTCATCTTTTGTGATGTGCAGGTGGTGAAGAGTCGATACCGGGTGCCGACTATGTTCTTTGACGCCCGAGGGGCGCTAACAACGGAGGACTGGGAGTGGCTTGATGCCTTAGGGCTCAAGCATGTGACTCGATTGGAGCCAATTATTGGGGATCGGGTTTACTTGATAGCTTTGATTAGTCTATGGGATGTACAGACAAACACCTTCCATCTCCTGACAGGGGAGATGACAGTGACTTTAGAGGATGTTTATCGGATCCTATGGATTCCAATAGATGGGTTACCTATTAGGACGACACCACGAGGTCAGTGGACAAATGTAGTGACTCGATGTTTTGGACATGGAGAATAGGTGGGTGTGGAGAGCCCAATGGAGAAGGCAGAGGAGGACTGTCAAAAATAGGGGGATTCTAGTGCGGTGGTGGTATGGGAAGGAAGTGTTGGGAGCGAGGCACACATTACTTATGAGCCTCGTTTCCAACATGCTGCTGTCAGATTCTTCGGGCACGAGGTTCCCATGGAACTTGCTAGAGGTGGTGTATCGGCTGGTGGACTGCCCGATTGAGGAACCGTTGATTATGAGGTGGGGCCAAACACTGTTGGCTCAGTTATATGAGTTGTATGAGGTCCACTGCCAGAGGTGAAATGGGATCAGCTATAGTTTCTTGTTACAGAGCTGGGCCTGACAGCATATAGCGGTGGATCGATCGCTAGGGCTACCGTGGATGACGCGAGCTGATATGATAGATAGAGACATTGGGTATGCAGCATTATGGTACCGATCAGAGGAGCGAGGACATAGTCGGTGGTTTGTTGGCATTGTAGAGCACTACATCGAGATGTTTGCATGACTTATGCCGGGGGATGTGGTGTGGAGGCCATACCGAGATTGTCCCGCATGGCCTGAGGCTGAGGAGTGGCTTCGATGAGTTCGAAGGGGGAGGTGGCTCATTGGGCGACACGAGACAAAGCAGGAGTACTTTCCCTACGCCCGGGTCACACGATAGTTTGGGGTGCGCCAGGGGGTGCCTAGGGAGCCCTTGGTCTATCGACGTCGGAGTGATGAGAAGACCTTAGCTACGTTGATCCTCGAGCCTATGGGGGAAGAGGCAGACACAGTACTTGACACCCCAGACATGGATGACGTCGGGGTTACAGCCGAGTATGAGGGATGGTGGACCCTTCGGCGATGGCGGGGTGAGGGGCCATTGGGAGGGGATGAGGTAGCAACAGGCGGGGAGGGTGTAGAGGCACCAGGAGAGGGTTGGGGAGCTCCCATGGCAGATGTGGAGATGGTAGAGGTTGCGAATGTGAGGGAGGACTTTGGGTTTCTAGATCAACCAGAGGATCAAGATGTCCTAGAGCAGTGGGAGCCTGAGCATCCAACCGCTCTAGAGATGCCTATGCCTCAAGTCATTTTGAGGGATGCAGATGCAGGGTTGCACATGAAGGTGGCGCGATTGACAGAGTTACTATAGGGACGAGATTAGGAGATCATGCATTTGGTAGGGCTACTCCGACGATGGGATGAGGAGCTAGGGGATGCACTACAGGAGAGGGATCTCTTTCATATGCAGTTGGCAGAGCAAGAGAACACATTGGCTGCGTTTCATTGTCGGGATGGGGATACAGATGCTACCCGAGAGATGGAGCACCTAAGGGATAACCTTATGACATATTGTCGATGGGAGAGGGACTTGCTACGGCAATGTTGTGATCTACAGGAGGAGATTATCCATCTCGGTGGGCAAGTTTTGACAGTTTCTATGAGTGGATCGTCGCGTCACTCGAGAGGGAGTGAGACTGAGCAGTCAACATCCTCTCGATGCAGGTGACTAGATGAGGGAGGGGCTAGTAGGCGTGATGCGGGGGCTAGTAGTAGCCGCCCTGAGGGGTCCCAAAGGACCTACACTATAGGGGGTAGTTCTCGTCGCACCGATCCTACGTGATCATGGTGGACGATGCCTTAGACTTGGGAGTTTTTGGGTTTTTGATGATTGCGGGGTCAGAGGACCAGTTATTGTAGCCTGCAGGCATTTTTGATGACATATATACAGATGCCTTTATTTTGTTTATAGACTTGTCATGTGTGGATTTTATGCATAGTGTTTGATTTTTATGAATGTATGTGAATTTACATTGATGGATGCATTATGATGTGATGAATGTAAATGCTTTTGATTTATATGCCATGTGATGGAATGGATGAGATGATTTGTTGATAACTTGGCATTGGCACCGTAGACTGTATAGGACTTATTGCTTTTTGTAGTATGCAATGGTTTTATGAACTATCTTGACAGTTGTAATTTCTTTTTTTTTTTTTTGGTGGTGATGACTTGATGGAATGACATTATATGTATATACGGTGTTTGTGTATTTTTTTGATGATGATATAAGAATGGAATATATATGACAGTTGTTGTAAAATGTAGTTAAGTGTTTCTGAGACTCAGATGGTTTAACTAACTAGCCAAAATTGTACTTTTGTCTGACATGACTTTTGTATAAGGTATGAATCGGACTTGTTTTTGACCAAGTTATTTCACATCCCTGTGTGTGTGATTGAGTTCATTTATGTGGTATTTGTCAGGATACCGCCAGTGCCAGATAGGCTATCAACCAAAACTATACTGAGGATCACCTAATTAGCTCCACTAACTCCTTTGTTGTATTTAATCAGATTATTCTGCTTGGCGATCTAGGATACCATAAGCTAGCTCATCCACATGCAAACATTGATCTGCACACAAGTAAATGTGATAGATATATCATCATGTGGGAGGTTTGCCACCAATGACCGATAGGCTATCCACCATACCGGTACTGAGGTTCACCTCATGACCTTTTTAATGCTGAGAGGTCCAGGGATTCAAGTTCGACTCCCTTCTTTTCTTCATTTGTATTGGGATACTTGCTCTTTTGTAGTGATGAGAATCACTGTTTATTTTTGTTTGTGTTTCTTTCTTTTGAGCAAGGGATTTTGAATTTTGGAGTGATGAGGATCACTATTGTTTGTGCTTTTTGATGTATGCACTGTGTGGGATTTGATGTCAATCTTTTGAGGTGTTGACTTTTGCAAATTTTTGATGTTTTGCAACTTTTTGAGAACTTGGGATTCTTGGGGAATTGGGTAGGGAAGATTCTTGTCCTTTTGCCAACTCTCAGCATTCTTGGGGTCATTCGCACAGGGGGATGAGCGAGATAACCTTTTTCACTGTATGGTATCCTAGACTGCTTTATAGGTTTCATCTTTCATTGACACAACTTGGGAATTGTTTTATGTGTGTTAGCTTGTGATGGGATGTTACATAACAAGGCATATTTCAAGTATGACTCTACCTTTGTAAAATATTTCTGACTGTGTATAGTTTTGGCTAGAAATTTGACGACAACTGAATGACGAAAACTCTAGATACATTGAATGACAACCTGACTTATGATATGGTGACTCTGTGTATGGTGTTGTTTTTGCGGTATTGTATATGAAATGGAAAATGTGAAAAATGATGGGTTTGCCAAGTAACGACAGTCTATATGCCTTTGAGCCGTATGACCAACAAATATGCATTGTATGGATGTGATGCCTAATGCAACTATTTTTTTGTATTTTTTATTTTTGAAGCGTGCATGAAAGTAAAATGCAGATTTTTTTTTATTTTTTGATGATTTTGTTGTTTTTGAATTTTCTTGATGATGCCCAAGTGATTGCAAGAATCCTTGGAGCTTTTTGGTTTGACCAAAGGGTTTGTGGGCACCTTTGGAGCATTTTGGGGATTGACCAAGCGATTGTGGAAATCCTTGGAGCTTTTGGTTTGACCAAGCGATTGCGATAATCCTTGGAGCTTTTTGGTTTGACCAAGCGATTGCGATAATCCTTGGAGCTTTTTGGGATTGAACAAGCAATTTAGGAATCCTTGGAGCTTTGTGGTTTGGTCTTGGCTCTCTTAGATATGGAATGGCCTCAAATTACTGATGTTCAAGGGTTCTAGTTCTTTGATTCCATTAAGGGAGGCTAGTCGGTATGTTCCAGGTCCTATTTTACTTTCAATCACGTAAGGACCTAACCAGTTTGCCATGAACTTGTCCAGGAGATGGGAAGGCAAGTTGGGGTTTTGTTGGTTCTCTTTTAGGACTAGGTCACTAACCTGAAAGTCTCTCAGGTGAACTTTCATGTTGTATGCCCTCTTAAGTCGCTCTTGGTAGATACGCAAATGCTCGAGAGCATTAACGCGTCGTTCATCAAGCAACGTAAGCTGGTCTAATCGGGCTTGCCGTGTGGTGTCATCATCGATGAACTCTTGCATTGATATGCGCAGGGAAGGAATTTCCAACTCAAGAGGCATGACTACCTCAAAACCATACACTAGCGAAAATGGAGTTGCCCCAGTGGGTGTCCGAATGCTAGTGCGATAAGCCCATAGGGCAAGTGGGATCTGTATGTGCCAATCCTTATGACTATCTATGATTGTATTTTTGAGAATGGCAACTAGCATTTTGTTTGATGCCTCTGCTTGCCCATTTGCTTGTGGATAATAGGGTGTTGAAAAACTATGCTGAATCTTGTACTTTGTGGTCAAAGCATGCACGTCTTTGTTCTTGAAGGATGTCCCATTATCCGAAAGGATCTTGGATGGAATACCAAAATGACATATGATGTTATGTAAAATGAACTCCACGATGCGGGCTCCAGTCGTAGAGGTAAGCGAAATTGCTTCCACCCATTTGGTAAAATATTCGGTGGTCGTAATGATAAACGTGTGATGGCCAGATGATGTAGGGGAGATATTTTCGATTAGATCAAAGCCCCACTGCAAAAAGGGCCAAGCCGATTGGATCGACTGTAAGGCTTGAGAAGGTAGGTGTGTGAGATTAGCATGGTATTGACACTTTACGCACTTCTTGACATAAGCACAACAATATCGCTCTAAAGATGGCCAATAATAGCCCATGCAAAGAATGCGCTTTGCGATGGCCATACTACTGAAGTGGCCACCACAGGTACCATCATGTGCTTGGGCGATCGCCCAAGTGGACTCTTGCTGGTCCAAACAACGGAGGAGGATCCCTTCGTAGTTGCGACGATACAAAATGTCTCCTAATAAGACATGCTTTGTCACTCTCTGTTTGAATGCTCATTTTGCAGCATGTGTCAATCCAAGTGGAAGGGTACCTAACTTGAGGTAGTCTCGGATAGGTGAATACCAATCCCACTGATCTGAAACCTCGACGGTATGAACAGCCAATCCCTCTTGAAGTTCCTCCCTAGCGAAAGCTGAGCGAGAAAGCATCTGCAAGAATAGCGTTGTGTTGCTATTAATGGGAGTAGGGGAGAACAAGGACCCCCAGTCGGCATGTTTTAAACGATCGAGGAATCGAGTGAACTTATCCAGAGATGGTTCAATCTGAATTGAGTGGACTCCTAGCATTGAATCAGAGCTTGCACGCTCCATTGCAGATTTCGATAGTGTTTTGACTTGGATAGTTGTCATGTCACCAGAGAGGTCTTGCGAGATAAGTGACCCCAAGGAGGCCATAGTGTCCGCAAAATGATTTGATGATCGAGGGAGTGCCTCGATGTCGTACCATTCAAGCTTTGCCAGGAGTTTGTCTGTAAGGGCCTTGTAGGCTTGCAAGACTGGGCATTTACACTGAAATACCCCTTTCACTTGGTTGACTATTAGCAGCGAATCACCGAAGATGTTCAAGCATTTAATGTTCATGGTGATTGCTATCTAAAGACCTATGAGCAAGGCTTCATATTCAGTGTTATTATTGGTGCATGGGAAGTCAAGTTTAAATGACAAGGGGATTGGAGCCCCTTGCGGTGTGAAGAATACAATTCCCGTGCCACCTCCTTGCTCACATTTAGAACCATCGAAGAATAGGGTTATGTCAGCTTGTTACTCAGGTGCATCAGAATCTGGTGATTCTGAGACATGGAAGACCCCATCATCGGGTAGTTCTACTGTTAGAGGCTGATCGTCTTCAAGAGGAGCCTCTGCTAGTTGATCGGCTATGACTTGACCTTTAATGGATTTTTGTCCAATGAACTCTATGTCAAACTCCATCAACAACATGATCCATTTTGTCGTGCGGCTACTATGATAAGTACGACTCATCATGTATCGCAATGGATTCTCCTTAGACACAACATACGTCGTGTTGCCTAGCATGTAATGGCATAGCTTTTTGGTAGCAAACACCACTGCCAAGCAGAGCTTTTTGACGTATGCATAGTTAAGTTCATAACTAACCAGGGTGTGGCTAAGATAGTAATTAGCCCGTTCTTTGTGATGTTCATTCTTCTAGGCTAGCATGGCACCCAGTGCCACCTCAGTAGCTGAGATGTATAAATAGAATGACACTCCTAGTCTGGGTGGTGCCAATACTGGCGACGAAGCCAAGTATTATTTTATGTCATCAAAGGCTGACTGGCACTCGTCATCCCAATGGAATGCTACCCCCTTGTGCAATAGTTTGTTCATGGGTCGGCACTTGTTAGATAGCTGCGCTATGAAGCACTTGATTGACATGACTTTTCCTTGTAGGCTTCTGAGCTGCCTGATGGTAGTTGGGGGGATAATCTCAAGGATTGCCTTGACTTTGTTTGGGTCCACCTCGATTCCTCGCTTTGAGACTATGAAACCCAAGAGTTTTCCAGATGTGACACCAAAGACGCACTTCTTGGGGTTTAGTCGGACCTTGTGTTCTATGAGGCGATCGAGGATCTTGCTCAAGTCAGTGAGATGATCTGGGTGCAAGAGGGACTTGGCCAACAAATCATCCATGTAATCTTCCAAATTTTTGTGCATGTAATCATGGAAAATGTACGTCATGGCATGTTGGTAGGTGGCGCCAGCATTTTTAAGGCCAAAAGGCATGACCTTATAACAAAATGTCCCCCAAGGCGTTGTGAATGCCATTTTGAATTGGTCTTCTAGATTGATACGAATCTGGTTGTATCCTAAGAAACCATCCATTAGGGAGAGCATTTCGTGACCTGTTGTTGCATCTACCAATGCGTCAATGCTTGGCAAGGGAAAATCATCCTTAGGACTTGCTTTGTTTAGATCTCAAAAATTAGTGCATATGCGAATCCTCCCGTTAGGCTTCTTGACGGGCACCATGTTGGACAACCATGGCGGATAATCCATGCAGATGACAAACTGTGCATCCAATAGCTTTTGCAACTCGTCTTTGACCATTAAGGCCATTGTTGGGTGCATCTTATGTAGTTTTTGCTTCATAGGCTTGACTGTCGGATCAAGTGTTAGGTTATGCGTGACTAGATGTGGATCTAGCCTCGGCATGTCTTTGTATGACCATGCAAAAACTTCCTTCTTCTCTTTGAGAAGGGCAATGTAGTCGGCTTGCTCTTCGAGGGATAGGCTTACCCCTAGCTTGAGAATCTATGGATTCATTGGATCTGAGCCGATGTCTACGTCGGTTGTCTCCTCAACTGACATGTGAGATCCGTCTTCCAACTAATGTGGAATTGGGATCAAGTGGATATCATTTGCTGAATTAAGATCGGCGTTGGGAACCTCGGGTTCCTCTTCAACGTGAAAGATATCCTGAGTTGGCCCAGGGGTGAAATGAAGCATCTCATCGAAAGGCCAATACTCTGATGGGGATGGAAGTGTGTTAACGTGATCCCAGTCTATGGCAGCCATGTCTAGCTACAATGGATGTGCTGGATTGGTTGGATTGTGAAAGGGGCTTGTTAAGTCAATGGAGATCATGTTGATGAAATGAATTTGGTCTCCATTATCGCGGGTGTGATTCTTCGAACATCCTTGATGATATTTGTGTGCAGGATCTGGCTCTGGAGGTATGGGCACAAATGGATCGGCCCTATGAGTGGATAAAAGGATAGGGTCTGCCCTTGGCACTGGTAACTCAATAGGATCCCTAGGCGGAAGTTGCTCTCTATATGCCTCATGTGGCGGATTCAACACTTGGTCCCATTGCGTGGGGTTGAGATGCCACTCATGCCCTGGCACTATGTTCATTTGTTCAAATAGGTCATTAATGTCCAAAGGGCGTTGTTGCGGTCGCATTTGATTAAGATGGGTCACCATCTCGATTTCGTCTTCGTAATCACTATCAAAAATCAACAAACTTTCATTGGTTCCTACAGTGGCCTGTGACATGTTAGACTCATCTTGCTCAATCAGATTGATGTGGTCCCAACGGGGTTGTTACGCGATTTGCAGGGGGGCCTGAGTTTCTTGCAATGGCATGGGCCCGATAGGAGCCTCCAAAGGGAGAAGGTTGTTAAGGCTAACAAGGTTTGTGGCTAACAATGGGAAATAGTCTCCCAATGTATATTGTGTGTTAGGGTTGGCGTATGGATCTACTACCATCCCAACCTTGTTGCCTATCCCTAGGATTTTCATATCTTCTACCAAGATGTCTAGGGGTAGGGGGTGGTTGAACCCCACTCCTGACTTGTCATATGGCATTTGGTATCTAGGCTGATAGAGGACACGCATTCCTTGTTCATACCTGCCTAACCCATATCCATGCCAATTGCATTGGCTAAGATAGCGTAAAGCAAAATCCGAGTTTGAAAAATAATTGACATCTTCTATGAAGGGGTCTTCGTCTTCATATTCTTTCTTGGAAGGTTCAATGCCATGATCAAGGCCCCCGTACACAAAATTTGTCTGGTTAGGCGGGTAACCTAAAGGAACAACACTGCCAATGGGAAGGCGAGGTCTCCCCATGTCCTGCATGGACTCTAATGTAGGCGTTGCCACGATGTTTCTCACTAAATACTCCCCCAAGCCCGTGTTGGCTATTTCAACAGTAATTGTTGGCGATTGAGGGGGAGGGAAAGCAAGTCCTTCCTGAGTCCACTCCATGTCAGGTGGGCTAGGCATCTCAACTTCCATCTTGCTAGGCATCTCTTCAGTAGAGATGGTTGAGACTGACGATGGTACTTCTTCCATAGGTTGCTTTCCTTTATCCTTCGTTGTGTCCACCGTAAGTGGCGTTATTGATGAAGAACCAGTCGATGAAGACGGACCTGGCTGAGGGTCTGAGGGCTTTGACAACGATGGTGCTTGTGGAGTCGGACCCCATTTGGATGGATTTAACTAAAAATCCACATGTGTTGATGGGAGGGTCGACTGCGACATTAACCGTATCGAGTTGCAGTACTTGAAGGGTTCCAGGTCTGCTGGAACTACGTGCACTTCCCCTTCAAAAGTGTACTTGAGGCATTGGTGAGTGATTGAAGGGACACACTTCATGTCCCTGATCCATGGTCTGCCCAATAAAATGTTATATGCCATCTCACCCTCCAAAATGTGGCACAATGTTGGAATGGTCTTTTGTCCCACTTGAATGGGTAGGACAATTGTGCCAACTGTTGAGCATATTGCATCGTTAAATGCTCACAGTGTGTATGTGGAGGCCACTATGTGAGAGGCGGGCAACTTCAAGTGTTTTAATGCCGCTATGGTAATGATGTTACTAGACGAGCCAGTATCCACCAACACCCTTTTGTATGGAATCCCGTTGACCCGCGCGATAACGTGTAGGGGTGGATCCACCATATCACCAGTCACTATTTTGATTTCACCATCTCGAAAAGAGATGACTGGCTCTGTGCATCTTTGTACGTGCCCCATGAAATTGTTGAAAGCATTTTCCTCGTGGGGTTGTAGCTCAATAGCTTTTAATATATCCATGAGAGCTTCTCGATGGGGTGGTGATTGTTGTATAAGTTCATAAATGGATAGTCTAGCCGACGTGGTCCGCAAGCTTTGGGTAAGCTTGCTCCGAATCGTAACCATTGGTCTAGACGGAGGAGAGTGTTGTTGAGGTTGTGATGTTGTTGGCACCTCTCCTATAGCTGTTACTAGGGTAACTGTGCTCGGATACCTCTTATTTCGAGTCACTATGCTAATCATTCCCACATATCCTTGCATGGGACAATCTTGTGTCACTTCATTGACTTGCGCATTCTTCATTTGTATATCATGTGTGGGCAAGGGATCTTTGAAGACTCCCATCTGTTGGTTGCCAGGTGCGACTGGATTGTCGACCACTAATGTTTTGTTATCGATAAGGTCTTGCACCAAGCCTTTGAATTTCCAACAGGCATTGAGGTCATGCCCTCTTCTTCTATGAAACCTACAATATAGTTCTTCCCTATAGCCTTTAGGTTTTGGCGCATTGGGATCTATGTGTTGAATTTTAGGTAGGTTGATTAAATTTGCCACTGACAAGCGGTCAAACAGGGAGTCTCTGGACTCCGTGTACGAGGTGAATTTTCATTGAGGGCGATGCTGCTGATTTTGCTTTGGTCGATTATTCTCTTGGTCATAATTGTTAGGAGGAACCACCTGATAGTTAGCCTTTTGGGGCTGTATCATTTGTGCAGGTGGAGGCATGTTAATAGCAACTTGATTGACCATGGTAGGTTTCTGTTGCGTTGTCCTTGTCTTGTTGTTGTTCTTAGTCCATTCTTTTTTCTTAGGTTTGGCAATTTTGCCATCCTGAATTTTGATCTCTTTGATTATTCTGGCTTGCGCCAGGGCTTCTTCTAGAGTGGCATATTGCTGCAGCTGCAATAGCACAGAGATCGATCTCAAACAACTTTTTGAAAACATTTGTGTGAGGTCGGACATAGGAGGGAGGTAAGGCAGCTTGGAAAGCAAAGCCCTCCATCGGTTCCCATAGGCAACCATAGTTTCTTCCTCGTATTGCCTGAGGCTGGCTAGGTCACTCAGTGATGCCTTCTTCTTGGTGTTGAAGGTGAAACATTCAAGGAACGCGTCCACTAATTGATCTAAATTATAAATGCTATGCTTTGGCAGTTGGGTAAACCAATCCGAGGCAGGGCCTACGAACGTGGTTATGAATGTTCTCAATAACAAAGCATCGTTATCCTGAATGCCGAAGCATTGACTCAGGAATCTGGTAACATGTTCTTGGGCATCCTCCTCCCCTCTAAAGAGTGCCAACTAGGGCAGCTTAAAGTGTTCAGGGTAAGGAGGTGTTGGCACCGACGGATGCACTGGATGACTACGGAGTAATCATAGAGTGGGCTTTTGGTGCCTAGAAGTTTTAGTTTCTATAGACTCTAAACGCTCCAAGAGTGCTTTGTATGCATCGGAGGACTTAATCTCCTCCTTCATAACTTGTTCCCATTGCATGTTACGGGTAACTGGAGGCCTATGGAGGGGTGGCCGGATAGCACCTCCTCTGCCTTGATAGGGCATTTCGGCCTGCTCTTCCTCTTATTCATACTCCTCATAAGCTTCTCAAGGAATTACTGGGAGAGCCCGATGAACAGGGGTGGGCACCCGCAGAGGGTGCCCATCGTTGTTCCTGGGAGTGGCCTCCCACTCATGTCTAGGGGGTCTTAGAGGCACCTCTTGGTAAAGTCTTGGAGACCTATCTTGCACTATAGGGTTGTGCCTCTCGTACCTTTTTGCCCTCTATGTTTGGGGGGTCTGAACCCTTTCAAGCATAGTGGTGCGGAGCAGCTCATTTGTTTGGTGCCGGATGCGCTCTTTACTAAGGCGATATAACTATTCTAGCTACTGTTGATCCTGCTCAAGCTGCGTGATCTACGCTTTACGGGCGACATGTCTAGCAAATGCTAGGTCAATTTGCTCTGTCGTTTTGATCCTAGGAGGCCTAGTCGCCTCTCCTATGTATCTATCTTGATTTTGGGGATCCGAGACTTCTATGTGGTGCTTCCCTCTATCAATGTTGGTGACATTTACTTGAGGTTCTGGCCTTAGTGGGTGGCCCTGATACCTAGCGGGTGCGGAAGCGCATTGCTCCCATGTTGTATATTGCTCTTGAGGAAGGTAAGGGTCTTCCTCATGCTCTCTTTCATAAGTGAAAAAGGGATGGGCAAAGTTGGCTTGCCCCATATGATGATCCTTGTGCTCTGGATTGGTTCTTGTAGTTTTGACAACAAGAGGGGGTAAAGGAGGGATAGTGTAATCATGTGGCCCCTCCCGTTGAACCCTACATTGTCCTAGCGCTTCACTATGCGGTGACTATGCATACTAGGTGTTCATGGGATCTTCCCCATCTATACTGAGTGCCACATGTATGGATCCTTCCCAAAAGGGGCTATGTTGAGTGGGCGTGCCTCTCGAAGGGGTGCCCCTATAACCTCATTCTGTCAAGGCACAAAGTGGACTATTATGTGTGTCGGGCCGCCAAGGTGGAATAACCAAATCCTTGGAGCTGTAGCAGAGGCGACTTGTGCCCCCTTGGTCATTCTCCACAGTGTCCACCCGTGAGTGGGCTTGGCTACGGGTGAACACCATTGTGATACCTCTCTACAAAGTGCGTAGATGATTTTTATCTTTTTTTTATGATTTTCTAATTTTTATGCTACACAAAATAGAAAATATCACACACATGCAAGTGATGATTATCTCTTTTAAAGATTAAAAGTGTGCCCTAAATCTGGTTTCATGTGTTTTAATGTTTGTTTTTGAAAACTTTTTGAAGAACGTTTAAATGCAGTATGAAGGCTCTTATGACTCCCATAAATGGTCGCCCCTTCGATATACCATTGCCAGGCCGATATACCAACCTCTCTATATACCCGCCCTTACGAGAGGGAAACTATAGGTACATGAGAGCAGATGATACGTGGTGCATTTGTGGTACGAAAGGGGAATCGCTCTATTTATGACACCTACCATAGAAGACTTATCCTCATGCGCTAGGAATCACCCTAGCAACACTTGGTCAGCTTTCGTCAGGATTTACGTCTAGCAACAGTCGCGATCGGGGTAATGGATGCAAAATCAAGCCAAGGTGGTGATGAAATCCACCATTGGTCTTGATCAAGGGCTGGGGTTTTACGACCAGCTCCTTGGTTTAATTTTACCATGTGATGTGTGTGGGGTTTATTTTGATGAAATTTGAAACAAGCAACAACATCTTTCCCTAAGCAAGCAAGAATGGACAGAAAATAGAAACAAGAAAATGATAGGAACTGTTAAAAACTATTACCTCTTTTCCACCCAAATCGGTTGTCTCTGACTCTTGGACCTGAAACTTTAGACAGAAATTTTTCTCTATGTGAGACGAATACCAGAACAGATTTCGTCCCAAGCTGAGATGAATTCAAATTCATCCCAGGGTCAGACGAATTCTAGTACTGTATTCGCCACAGGCTGGAACGAACAACAGTCAGAGTTTGAAAAATGGCACCTGTAAGCAAGAAAACACAAATTTTGATCAGTTTCTTGATCTCAAAAAGTAGGGGATAGGGTCCCACCGTGATCGCCACTGAAAACACGAGATTCCGAAAGATGTAAAAAGGAAACACTAATGCGATGTATCCGAAACAAAACTAACGCTTAAGTCCTACAAATTGCGATGCATGAAATGAGGAAGAGAAACAAATCAAAACAAAATCAAAGAAGTATGGGAAGCACAACCCTCTTTATTTATACTCTTTAATCATCGGTTACAAAGACATCTCCTCCCTTTTTAGGGGCTAGGAGCATTAACATGGTTTCGATCACAATGGTGACTAGTGATCCTCCTTCTGCGTGCCCACATGTAAAATGGGCGGGCCAAAGCGTTGTCATCGCTTGTGTTGATGAATCCTAGATCCTTGTTGCTCCTTCTACGTTCAAAGAAACAACAACATCGTTAGTAGCACCTGTTGCAAATATTAAAACGTTTGATCTCTAAAACAAATGGAAGATGCATGCATGAAACTGAATAAAAGATGAGTTAACTGAATCAAAACAGGTTGTAAATTGCACAAGAGTGAGAGAACATAACCAGGAGACTACTGTAATTAAAACAGTCGATAAACTCACCATAAATTGATATTCATCCCGGGTCAGGACGAGTAAAACTACATCAGATTGGGATTCATCCTAGGCAGGGACGAATAAACCTGTAAGTAAATGGGATTCATCCTGGGTAGGGATGAATTAAACTGTAAGTAAATGGGATTCGTCCTAGGCAGGGACGAATAAAACTGTATCAAATTGGGATTCATCTTGGGCAGGGACGAATAAACTTGCACAAAAACGGTTAAAAGTAATGCCCAAAATGTCTCATCTTCGCAACTCTGGGTGGCCTGCAAAGTTAGGGTTTAGATAAATAGGGGCATTTTGAGGAAACCCATAAGGTCAGATTGCCCCGATTCGACTTCAATCATCGAGGATCTGACAAAATCACCTGCATGTTAGGGAGGACAAAACATAATGGAAACATGATGAAAAATGCTTGAAAAAACCTAAAACTTGAAATGTAACTTATTCAAAAAGCATGAAATCAAATGCAAAAGGAATAGTAGTAAAATATTGAGTGTTGTCAATGAATAGATGGATCAATGTGGTCAACTGTTGGGTCCTTGGATCCGGATTCACACTTCTAATATCCACCCAATGACCTCCCTTGCAAAAGAGATCAAGGATGTCGAAGAGGTGAATCAAAGGGAAGGCACGATATTAACTTGGCAGCACTTTGTTGCTCAAAATGCTCCTAACCTGTCCTCATTTGGGTGAGAAAGCTCTGTAATTTATAGACCTTAGGGGCATCTCTGTATAGGCATGGAAGGGTGTCACTTGGTGTTCACACATGAGGGAGGAGATTCCTCCCTGGATTGGTCCCCCATGCCTGTCTGCCTTTGTGACAGTCCAATTTGCCCACTTGCACGCATGTGGGGCAGGGAGCAATAATTGACTGCCTTCCATTATCGTTTGTCATGCTTTTTATTTTTGCCTGCTGAACCTGGAATTCGTCCTACCCAAGGATGGATTGGAATTCGTCCTACCCAGGGACGGATTGGAATTCATCCCTGGTCGAAATGAATTCAAGTTTGCATTTCATCCTGGGGTGAGACGGATTTGGATCAAAGTGTCTGGAGGTGCCAAATTACTTTTTGACCTTCCAAAACTGTTGTGTGAGTGGCTAGGACCACTGTTTGACCTTTGAGGGCTGCCCTGGAGGCTATGTGTGTCAATACGATCAATGTTTGTAGTCACATAATCAGATTGGTGTTGTTTTGGTGTCTACAGTACTACTTCAAATTCACACCAATAGTATAATATTACTAAACTATCCACATATAGAACAATAGTTGCTTTGAAAGTTTAAATTCAAATTCATCAAGATTTTTATAGTGAAGAAAGACCCACCCTCGTCCCTCCCCTTCCCCATCCCCAAGAAAAACCATTATTTTATACAAACATTTAGAAGCTTCACATATTAAAAAAATACAGATATTAAGGCACTTCATGTCATGTAAACCTAATTCAATTTTTAAATTATTTTTTAATATTAAATATAAGAATTATATATTCCAAAAAAAACATTATTTTATACAAACATTTAGAAGCTTCACATATTAAGAAAATACAGTTATTAAAGCACTTCATCCCATGTAAACATACTTCAATTTTTAAATTATTTTTTAATATTAAATATAAAAATTATATAAATAAAGGTTTTGAGTAGGTCATAGTTGTTCTTTTGGGTTATGAATTAAATTTATATATATTAAACCTCATACCATACCTACTACTACATTATGGTTATCTAGAATATACAAGAAAAAAAAGATGGTTCTATATTGCATAAAATGGGGCACTCAACATAAGTTATGTCAAGCGACGGATACCTCTTCATCAATAGGCATCTTCATCAAGTGACAGACTCATCAGAGTCAACCAACAAACCACATCTCGGTAGATGAAATAGATCCCAACGTACAAAGAGAAGATCATGCATAAAGAGTCCCACCCGAATCTACCAAGGCCGCCTTCACCTGCTGCATCCACTACCCCTTAGAGGGCTACTCCCCTGCCCGCATGTGTTCATCCAGTGTTTTTTATGACAGTCATAGGATTGGAACCCTAGCACAGTATAGAGATCAAATAGGAAAAATAAATGAAGTAGGAAAAAATAACATGTGCCCACCGAAATAAAATGATTCAAAAGAAAAGAATATAAGGAAGACGATGAAAAGGAAGAGAATGAGAAAGCTAAATTTTTATAAAATAACAAAGGGTCTATTTTTGATGAAAAACCAGGGGCATGGTCATGGTCATGGCAGCCACAGGCACCACACGACTCTCCACACTAATTTAATGATCTGATTCCAAAAGGTCTCATTCTGCAATAAAAAATTTTATCCCTCAAAGAACCACTTGTTATGTAACATAGAGTTGTAGCTCCCTCCATAACACATCATCATCTCTACTTGAATATTTTATCAAATTATATGGTATCTAGGTTGATGAGACTATATTCTAGTTATAGAATATTTTGAAATCTGGTTAAGTAAGTAATTTTTGAGAGAGGGGTACTTCTCATCAAAATTCCTTATTAACTCATCCTCTAGCAGTATAATTATTTGTGCTATATTGATGAAGTATGTGTAACGACTTCCTTAACATTGTCTCCCTTATATAAATAGAGAAGAGGCAAAGGGGAATGCATTTCCATGCTTTTGTAAATTTAGTTGACAAGTTTTAGTGTTGTTGTTACAAAATAAATATTTCCCTACATGGATTACTATTATCCTCTCTCTTCAAACAAACAAAGAGGAGACCAACTCCATAACCATAATGATTCTATTGAACAATGAAAAATATTTGGAAGCTTTATTTACCTTTGTAAAGGTTGTGTTGGTGTTATGCTTATTGTAAGCAAAATATCAATCTAAAGATATCTTCTCTTCTCACTTCTCACTTATTCTAACTCTTTCAACTTAAAAATGAAGTCATACCTAGCACAAGAAAGGAGGAAAGAGTTCAACTAACTTACTAGCATGCATTAATTAAAACATATGTGTCTATCTAATCTATGAGCAACTACAACTACTAGGAGTAAATACAAGTGTTGTGAAGCATGGCAAAGGATTCTGATAGCTACAAGAAGAAAAATAAATATGAAAAGAGAGTGAAATTTGGACTAATTTCCAACACCCTCCCTTAAGATAGATTTCTCAAAAAAATTGACACCTAAAAGTCCTTTCAACCTTTCAAAGTCTTCCTTCATATATCTACAAGTTGATATTTTGACCTATAAACAATAATTGGATTTCTTCATTTTTGACTAGCTCCCTTATGAAGTGAAACCTGATGTCAATGTCCTTGCTTATTTCATGAAACATTGGATCCTTAGACAGTTCTATGGCTTCATTATTATCATACAAATTTTGGTTACTGCTTCCTTTTCATGATTCAACTCACCTAGAATTATTCTAAGCCATATTACTTGACATGTAGCTAATGTGACAATATCATATTTTGCTTCAATAGTAGAGAGTGCAACAATAGGTTATTTCTTAGATGACCATGAGACTACACCTAATCCAAGTTGGAATATATACCCTAAAGTGCTCTTCCTATCATTAATATTTATATCCCAATCACTATCTATGTACCCAATAAATTTAAGCTAGTTTGATGTTGCATAAAAGATCCCATAATATTTGGTTATATTGGAATAACTCATAATTATTTTTCCTACTTGCAAGTGAGTGTTCTTTGGTGTCTCTATGAATATTAAAATTAAACTTACTACATATATTATGTCAGGTTTAATGGTTGTCAAATACATAACGCTACCAAATAATTTTTGTAAAATTTTAGATCAACATTGCTACTACAATCATGCTTGCTTAATTTTGGACTTGTTACAACCAGTGTGTTGGCTAGTTTACTATTCTACATTTGAAATCTCTTTAAGACATATTTGGCCTATTTATCTTGTGAAATGAAGATACCATCAGCTCATTGGGTAAATTCAATTCTAAAAAATATTTTATTAAGCTTATTTCTATCATTTCAAACCCACTCTTCATCATATTTCTAAACTCGTCAAATGGCATATTACTCCTACTAGTATAAATCAAATCATCTACATACAAGTAGACTTATTGATGTGAAAATAAGCATCAAATGGGTGGGAGGTACACCCAAAAATCCTCAACCAAAATGGAATGGCCACCAACCCTAGGAGAGACAGGGTGGTTGATCTTCAAAGGAGGCTAGCTCCTTTGGTCCCAACTACCTACATCATAAAGTGTAAAGGGGGAAAAAGAAACAAGAGAGAAAGAAACAAGACATCATAGCCAGAACTGACAAAGATGGGATATGAATGCATCGAGACACACGTGTTCGACATTACCAAAAAAAATAGTATCACACCACCTAACAAATCATCTCATCTCATCCTCACTTGTCATTAAGCATAACATGTTAGGGTGAATTCCAAAACTGGTAGGAGGGTGCATGAAATATAGAGTGCAAAATTAGAGTCCTCTCACTCGATCGACCTTAGCAAAAATAAAACCCCGATGCTTAGAGGTAGATGCAAATTCCATAACCACCCAAAAAGACACATGAAATCCAGATTGTAGAATTAAGTGAACAAGCTTAAAATGCCAATATAGAAATAAACACCCAAATTTAATTGCAAATAAGTGAAGATAAATTGAGAGACCAAATAGTGATATGCTTATATTTACAAGGCTAGAAGAATTACATATAAATTATAATGGCCATAGAGCCATATTTTGGAATGGCCAACATTCCACTATTTATAAAGGATTTTACAACAAATTCAAAGTACAACATTGATGGTATTAGGTGGGAAAATCTCACTGGGGTGGTTGAAAGATCTATTGTGATTCTACTCTAGGAAGGAATGAAAATTGTTCGAAGGAAGTTAGGTACTTTTGCATAGATTTGGACCCTTGATCATTTTGACAACCTCTAAAATTCCAATCTACATTACCCTTTCATGCCACATAAAGATCAAAATTTAGTTATCTTTGAAGTTGTACATTTCAAATTCATTTCTCGTATCCATTAGCTATTTATATAGGGTAGTTGAGATCATTAATGCTTGATTTTGGGGATTATAAAATCTTTCATATTGATATATGATGACCTCAACCTTGGACAGGTTTTTGGGTACACTTCCCTATTTGTCATATTCCCAATTCTCCACCCTATGGATGGGTAATTGGGCTTGGTACTTTTCACTACTAACTTTCCATTCTTTCATCCTCCTTGGGCGGAGGCTCAAAATTCTAATTTTTTCATCCAAGGTCAAGGTAAGGATTTGATATCCTTATTGATCATTTGTCCACTCCTTTATCCACCCGACCTTACCTTTAGCAAAATTGAATGCACTTAGGAGACCAAGATGTTTTTCCATCCTCTCATATTTTACAACTTCTACATGGGATGAGCTTTTGAGACCGCTCCTTACTTCATAGAAACCTATTCTTCCATCTGTTTGCTTCAACCTTGAAATCTACCTCAACCATCAACACCTTGGCTCAACTTCAAATTTTAGCCAGTCTTCAAAAGAACATCATGATTAATATTTTGAAGACTCCTAAGAATCATAAGATTGATTGGGGAATAAAAAGAATTGTTGAGAAGGTTCAATTAATCCAAATTGGATTTTTGAAAGTGGATTACAATCATGTTGTTAGAGAAGATAACAAGAGTGTTGATGTTTTAGCTAATTAGGTATTGACAAAGGTGATCTTACTTTTTTTGAGTAATACTTCTTATACACATCCACTATGGGGATTGAACCTGGGTCACATCATCGATAATGCAAGTGGCATCCTTACCGATAGACCACATCACACGGATAAAGGTGATCTTACTTGCTACGACCAGCCTCCTAGATGGTGCGCTTCACAAATTAGGGAAGCTCTTCTTTTTATATTTTCTTTGGATGGCTCATGTACTAGAGGTACCTAGTTCATTTTTTCTTTTTTTTTACTTCTCTTTGGTTCGGTCAGGGTTTTTTAGTTCCCTAGATTAGACATATCTTTCTTATGTTTCCTCTGTTGAATCTTGTATTTAAAGTATTTTGGCCTAAAAATGTCGTAGTTGTATTTTTTTAGTTCTTCGAGGGGTGTGTTTTTTGTACTATTTTGTTTTTTTTTTGGTTTTTATGTTTCTTTTGTATTTTGTTTTGTATTTTTGTTGTTTATCATGTTTTTTTTTTTGTGTTTTGTGTGTTTTTTAAAGTGTTTGTGTGTTGTTTTGTTGTTTTTATGGTTTTCTTATGTGTTTTGTAGTTTGTTGTTATTTTTTATTTTATTTTATTGTATTTATTTATTTATTTTTGATTTTTTGTTATATTTATGCTTTTATGTTGATTTGTTTGTTTTGTGTTTTTTTTTTGTTTGTTTGTCTTTGTTTTTTTATGTTGTTGTGTTTGTTTCTAATTGTTTTTGTTGTTTTAGGCATGCTCATTGAGTGTGTTGAAGGAGGTAAGCCAAGTGTGAGTCCTGGGCATTTTTGATAGAATATATACTTCTGCCTCCTTGGGACTTACCCAAAAATGGCATACCATTTGAGGTGTTTTCCACAAACAAAAAAATTTGCAAAATACTACTTCAAATTCACACCAATAGTATAAAATTACTGAACTATCCACACATAAAACAATAGTTGCTTTGAAAGTTTAAATTCAAATTCATCAATATTTTTATAGTGAAGAAAGACCCACCCTCATCCATCCCCTCCTCCATCCCCCCAAAAAAAACCATTATTTTATACAAACATTTAGAAGCTTCACATATTAAGAAAAGGCAGATATTAAGGCACTTCATGTCATGTAAACATACTTCAATTTTTAAATTATTTTTTAATATTAAATATACGAATTATATATTCCAAAAAAAACCATTATTTTATACAACATTTAGAAGCTTCGCATATTAAGAAAAGACAGATATTAAGGCACTTCATCTCATATAAACATACTTCAATTTTTAAATTATTTTTTAATATTAAATATAAAAATTATACAAATAAAGGTTTTGAGTAGGTCATAGTTGTTCTTTTAGGTTATGAATTAAATTTTTATATATTAAACCTCGCACCATACCTACTACTGCATTATGGTTATCTAGAAGATATAGGAAAAAAATGATGGTTCTATATTGCATAAAATGGGGCACTCAACACAAGTTATGTCAAGTGACGGATACCTCTTAACAAATAGGAATCTTCGTCAAGTAACAGACTCATCAGAGTCAACCAACAAACCACATCTCGATAGACGAAATAGCTCCCAACGTACAAAGAGAAGACCATGCATAAAGAGTCCCACCCGGATCTGCCAAGGCCGCCTTCACCTATTGCATCCACTACCCCTTAGAGGGCTACTCCCCTACGCGCATGTGTTCATCCAATATTTTTTACGATAGTCACAGGAATGGAACCCTAGTACAGTATAGAGATAAAATAGGAAAAAAAAATGTAGGAAAAAATAACATGTGCCCACCGAAAGAAAACGATTCAAAAGAAAAGAATATAAGGAAGACGATGAAAAGGAAGAGAATGAGAAAGCTAAATTTTTTGAAAATAACAAAGGGTCTGTTGTTGATGAAAATCCATGGGCATGGGCATGGTCATGGTCATGGAAGCCACAGCCACCACATGACTCTCCACACTGATTTTTATGGTAGCCATGGGCTTCTCTGCCTAGAATGCCTGGTTCTCCTTCAAACTTCTACTTCAGGATTTAACTCCTCCTCGTCTTCTGTAGATGGATCATAAGGACAATGTTGGATACAAGGTCCTCTTTTATAAATTTCAACTTAAACAAGAGGGATACTTGAAACTCATTAAACCTTTCAAAGAAAAACAAATACATCATATATCAAAGCAAAACACAGTTCGATCTTCAATAGAAGCGTCTTGCTCAACCATCTTTGGAATGAGTTCCAAACCATTTTTGTAATAGGTGTTGAACTTAAGAACATCTTGCTCAAGTCTTGTCTTTTAAAACCTGTTAATATGTGAGGAAAGTATACTTTCTAACCTGATAGACCAGATTTCTTGTAAGCAAGTGGTTGACGTGTGAGGAAAGTAAACTTTCTACCCATGATAAACCAGATTTCAGTATTTTGAGAGCAGAATGGTAACCGACCTTAAGTTGGGAACTAATTTAAGATTTAAACCATTTTTAAAAAGTAGCATGTAAGGTGTAAGGTTTAGGGTAGGGTATGTTTGTTATTTTTATTTTTAATATTATTTTGAAAGTTAAAATATTTAAAAATATAAGGTTGTATAGAGTATTGTTTAATTTAACTTGATAATATAGGAATGCGACTTTTTGGGAACATGGTTTTATGTATAAAAAATTATTTTTATTTTGATCATATTGTTAGGGTCATAATTTTATAAGTGAGATTTTATTTTGATGCATTTAAGAGGTATTGAAAATATTAGAGGAAGAACAATAATTTTATAAGACAAGGTATGAAAAAATGCTCCAAAGATTCCTTAAAAATGTAAAACAAAAGATTCTTTAAAAATGCAAAACAAAAAAATATAAAAAACAGTAACAATTTTTAGATGTTCATAGCCAAAATACATCTTTAGATATGTTGACACATCAACATAAAGATAAAATACAAAAGTATAAGTCATAAGTATGTAATTTTAGTTAATGTGTACTTCTTTGTAACTCAAGATGAATTATATTTCTGTATGAGTGACCTTTTAACTCATGAAAGGTAAACCACCATATTTCTATATAGTTGATCTTCCATCTAAGATTAATGCTTAAAATATTTATTTTGTTTAGGGTTTATTTTTAGAAACATGACATAATTGCATAGATTTAAAGATTAAGTGTTTAAAGTTATAAAAGAATCATCTATCATGCTAATAAGCTAGAACAATAAAAATAAAATAAATATTCCTTAAATTTAAAAAATATATATATAATTTCTAAATTAAAGTAGAATCACTGTAAGAGAAATTGTAAAGTACTACTTCAAATTCATATCAATAATCTAACATTACAAAGCTATCCACACATAAAACTATAGTTGCTTAAAAAATTTAAATTCAAATTCTTTAAGATTTAAATTTAGAAGCTAACATTTAGAAGCCTCACATATTGACAAAAGGCAGGCATTAAGGCACTTCTAATGTAGACGAGGACATCCAATGTGTATCGTAAATAACACATTGACCAAAGAAAAAGGTCACAGGAATAAAGGGAAATTATTGGACACGCAGGAATAAAGGAACATTATTGGACAAAGTAAACCAAAAATAAAAACGTAGTCTAGCTGAAAACAAAGTGGATCTAAAGAAAGAAAAAACTAAATATAGGGATATCATGTAGGATCTATAATAAATTATAAAGCCAGATAACTTTGACGGGATGTGTTTTTCCCGGTGGAAAAAACACTCAAGTATTAAAGGGAAACTAAAGTTTTAAGGTTTCCATATTACAATTAGTTATTAAAGTGAATTAAGTATTAATGTTTTTAACACACCACAGTAAGTATTAAATTGAAACACAATTTCATAATAAAGGACTTCCTCACTTCTAAGCCAAACACAATAATAATAATTCTTATAAAACCAACTATTAATGTGAAACATAATTCCATCTTAGGAATATTAATGTAAAGAATTTTAACTTTTTATATAAAACTTGGTATTATATTCACGTTATACACTACATTAACTTGTAGGTAAAATATTTACACCAACAATTTAAAAATAAAATATTTTAAAAATATATCACTACAGTATTTTTAGATGACAAATTTTTATAATAACACATAGATTTTTACTAAAGATTTCTTCATAGTAAAATTTAAACTTAAAAAATTAGAAACTTTGCTCTGTACTAAAATTTTAACTTAAAAACTCAAGGAGAAAAAAAAATTAGAAACTTTGCTCTTCTCGATTGAAAACGATGAAATTAATAACACGGACAAAACGAAAATAAACGGATGCATTTTTCGTGGGGATGTACTTGGTTTAGAGCGAAAGAAAACACGTGATCAAGCAAGATCTTGGTCATGTTTACTGCATCCTGGCCGTCAGAACTGCAGTGGTTCAGTGCACTGTAGATGGAACTGATGAGCTTCTCCACCACTTCTTCCCGCATCTTCACGTTATTTCTCTGTTTGAAGCAAAAGCCCACATGAAGAACCAATTAATAGAAATAACCATTAAACAAGAAACGAGATTGTGAACGTACATAATTTTTATATAAATGGATGGAGAAGAGATTATGTTATGTAAATACCTGAGGAGCTGTTCCAAGGAGGTGCGTGACCATGAGCTTCTTTAGTAAACGATGGTCTTTTCCATAGTCGGACAAGGCCACGATTGTTTTATCCAACGACAGCACCTGCAATGCTGTCGTGAGTTTCTTCGCCGTAATGGAGGAATGCTTCTCTGTCATGGCCTGTCACACACATTCACATTCCAAATGACCCCAAATTTTCCAATGAAATTCTAGTTGTTGATGCGGCAATCGGAGCAAGCAAGAACAAACTCACTTGTCTGGCAGCCTTGGATGAACTCAACACAACGACAGCAGAGGTGGCGCCCATGCGCACGGATTAGATAGGACCGTAGGTTTTGGCCCAGCGTGTGAACGTCCGATGGGGAACCTTATCCTTGTGCAGCACCAAGTCCTGCACGATCGTCCACACCCCCATACCTGCGTTCACACACTCTTCATTCATTAACACCAAAGAATAGGATTTATTAGAAAGCGAAAAAAAGAGAGAGAGACGTAGTTCAGTATAAACTTACGTGGGGGATACTTTTTGGACTTGGATGATCTGGATTTCATGGCAATAGAGAATAGGACGGCCAACACAAGAAGCTGAAGTGCAGTCCATGATCCAAACAAATCCAACGACATATTGTTCAAGCACTAAGTGCAGGACGTATGAAGGATGATCTGTGAGAGAACTATCCCTTCACACAAATATATAGCCTCCAAATTCTTTAGGTGAATTAGGGAGTCTTCAAAAGTTTGTGGATTGGTAAGATATTGGGTACTTGGTTCAAACATTAGAGCATGTTATAAAGGTAACTGTAATGATTTGACACTGTGTTTGGAAGCAGATACTTAGTGGAGAATGTCTGACCCCACCTTTACCTGTTAAGGATGAAAGGATGTTACCGATTTCTCTATAAATTCTTTTAACCTATTAATATGATGATGCAAGTCTAATAACATATTCCATGATTGAAATTCCAACACATGCAACTCTAATAACATTTTATCGCTTTTGTTTTTATGCTTGAATTTTCTTATTGGCATGTGTTTTTGTTTATTGGCCGATGTAACCTTCGTGGGTTACGCTCCGAGAAATGCGGATGCAACCTTTTGCCTTGTTTTCTTTTTATGGTGACGAGCCCAACAGTTTCGTTAAGAATTACCTCATTTAGATAATCAACCAAGGTTTGAAAAACATTTCGCACTTCAAAAAAGGCCGTAAAAGCCGTTACTCGCACTAATAAAGTGGATCATCAAATATCTTGGGATCACTTTTGGAGTTGATGATTGCGGAAGGTCATGTGAGAAGATTGGGTTCTCATGTAAACGAAACTTTCTAGTTGGCCTATTAGATTTTTGTTATTCGCCAGTTTCTCCTATTGGTCACTAAAGTTTAGGTTTCAGTTAGATCTTTATAGTCTTATATGTTTAATTCTGCTGTTAAAGATGACTGTCATAAATTCATTCTCTATTGAGATGATTCTTGTGGTAGAATGGTTTTGTTTCTTTATCAATTAATTTTGAAAATTTTTCAGTATGAATTTTAGAATATTTTCATCAAATTTATGATTTTTGAAATGAATCCATAAAATAATTTGTTAAAATTTATCAAATAATTATTTTAATAAATAATTTAAATTTAAGCGAAATGAATTCTAAAAAAAATCAACAATAATTACCTAAATGAATTCTAAAAAAAATCAACAATAATTACCTATAAACACAAATGAATCCACATTTTTTATAAGACAACTTATTAAAATTTATCAAACACTTATCCTTCACCTGTGTTACTCTAAATAATAATTTCTAACAATGCCATAAACCTTGGTACGAATTGGCTTAATAAGTCTAATTGAAATTAGTGCAGCTTCTAAACAACCTAAAAAGTCTAATTAAAATTAGTGGAGGTACGAAACGGCCTCAATATCTAAATATGACAAATTTGTTTGCTATGAATTTACTGCACTCTGTCCGATCCTTCCAACAAAGGCAAAGGTGTGTCTTGCATGGTTTTCCCTTTTCCGTGCAGGGCCCAATAACAAAACAAAGATGAACACCTGTGCAGGGCCCAGTAACATTTAAAACATATGGCCGTTAAAGAGAATCTCGTGCTAAACAAGAACAATAATTGTAGGCCAGTCCTCGTTGACATAATATATTGGTGATTTAATAGATTGGTGGTAGATACCGGGCCTTGTCCACTCGTTGGTGTTGGTCGGCAAAGAGAATCTCGTGCTAAGATATGAGGTGACGTTAATTGTGTACAATGAACCATTCTAATTCTCTGGAGTCGATTCTTTGAGGTACTCGAAATAACATGTTTTTAGTGTCTATCCTTCGTCTGGATATTCATTTGTTCCTTTGCTTTCTGATAATGAGTTTCATCCTTAGTTTTCGCTTACAGTGGAAACATGGTTAAAATATATATCTTTGGTGTGGTTATTCTTTTGTTCCTTTGCTTTCTAATAATGATAGTCATCCTTAGTTTTAAAATCTAAAATTATTTAATTGAAAATTTAGTATAATAAATAGACACGTGCATATTTAAAAATTAAGACTTGCAAATAAAATATATAATTCAAAAAATTAAATGGTATGATGTCAAGTAATTAAATTAATTCAAAAAAAATTAAATGGTATGATGTCAAGTTATTTAATTATAGAGTTTAATGTGTAGTGTTAAATATTATTATATGGTTATTAAAATAACATGGTAAATGTAGTTATGATGTAATACGTATGGAGATTTTTTCAATCCCATGTAGTCAAGTTATTAAAAAAAAAATTAAAAACAAAAATCTTTTATATAAAATATTCTTCAATATCGTCAAATTGTATTGTACTAAAAAGGTTATCCTTCTCACTTTAGAATTTTCAAGGAAGCATAATAGAGAATGTTAAGGAATTATTTTTTTGGTTAACTTTTATTGATAATAAGATACCTTAAATAGGTTTACATATGCACAACAAACTATCTCAAACAAAGAAAGCATGGTTTGTGTAGTTATAACAAACCACTTACAAACAAATAGATGATGCAATAAACTAGCCAAAACTGGTAAAACAAAAACAATATAACCACATGATATTATTCTTCATCATCCTTTCTAGGTGGAAGCACTAGATTCCAATATTTATAAAAGAGAAGGAATAAGAATAGACTAAAAACCAAATCTTGACATTGTGTAACGACCCAAATACACACAAACAAAAACATACAAAAATAGAAAGATTTTTTTCTAAGGAGAGAGACTCATGAACCCTTCATGAACCCCTAATCCAACCTAATATTTGCCTAATTTTTAAATCCCCTAAGTTTTCCTGAAATTTACATCTCACGAGATACCCTACCACAAATCCACTTTGTGTATGCGTAACATGTCTTACTGCAAACAAGTCTATCTATCTCATCACTCTTGATGGGTTAGACTTATCACCCTCAATCAATCGAAGGTATACACACATCACCATAACATACACAAGCTATTATGTGTAGGTATGTTATGAGTATAACGAGTTAAGCTATCCATCTCGTCTATCTGACGAGCTATCTTAACTTAGATTTAGTCTCTCCACAACTTAGTATTTTATCTCCCTAAGGGGTTCTCAATTCCCGTAGGTCACCTATGTTCACCCTAAGGGGTTCTTAATTCCCTTAGGTCACCTATGAGTTCACCCTAGAACTCTACTCTTGATCTTATCATTCCAATAAAATAAGAATACACCTATATTTTAAAACAAGCAAAGCATAGTCACTAAGCATCCAGAAAAGAAAATAAAAAAAATGAAGCATCAATACTAAACGAGAATCATACACATTTTAAATCCAAATACAGTATTAAAGTAAAAATACCTTCTCTACACTAATAACTAGTTACCCGCACTAATAAAGTGGATCATCGAATATCTTGGGATCACTTTTGGAGTTGATGATTGCGGAAGGTCATGTGAGAAGATTGGGTTCTCATGTAAACGAAACTTTCTAGTTGGCCTATTAGATTTTTGTTATTCGCCAGTTTCTCCTATTGGTCACTAAAGTTTAGGTTTCAGTTAGATCTTTATAGTCTTATATGTTTAATTCTGCGGTTAAAGATGACTGTCATAAATTCATTCTCTATTGAGATGATTCTTGTGGTAGAATGGTTTTGTTTCTTTATCAATTAATTTTGAAATTTTTTCAGTATGAATTTTAGAATGTTTTCATCAAATTTATGATTTTTGAAATGAATCCATAAAATAATTTGTTAAAATTTATCAAATAATTATTTTAATAAATAATTTAAATTTAAGCGAAATGAATTCTAAAAAAAATCAACAATAATTACCTAAATGAATTCTAAAAAAAATCAACAATAATTACCTATAAACACAAATGAATCCACATTTTTTATAAGACAACTTATTAAAATTTATCAAACACTTATCCTTCACCTGTGTTACTCTAAATAATAATTTCTAACAATGCCATAAACCTTGGTACGAATTGGCTTAATAAGTCTAATTGAAATTAGTGCAGCTTCTAAACAACCTAAAAAGTCTAATTAAAATTAGTGGAGGTACGAAACGGCCTCAATATCTAAATATGACAAATTTGTTTGCTATGAATTTACTGCACTCTGTCCGATCCTTCCAACAAAGTCAAAGGTGTGTCTTGCATGGTTTTCCCTTTTCCGTGCAGGGCCCAATAACAAAACAAAGATGAACACCTGTGCAGGGCCCAGTAACATTTAAAACATATGGCCGTTAAAGAGAATCTCGTGCTAAACAAGAACAATAATTGTAGGCCAGTCCTCGTTGACTTAATATATTGGTGATTTAATAGATTGGTGGTAGATACCGGGCCTTGTCCACTCGTTGGTGTTGGTCGGCAAAGAGAATCTCGTGCTAAGATATGAGGTGACGTTAATTGTGTACAATGAACCATTCTAATTCTCTGGAGTCGATTCTTTGAGGTACTCGAAATAACATGTTTTTAGTGTCTATCCTTCGTCTGGATATTCATTTGTTCCTTTGCTTTCTGATAATGAGTTTCATCCTTAGTTTTCGCTTACAGTGGAAACATGGTTAAAATATATATCTTTGGTGTGGTTATTCTTTTGTTCCTTTGCTTTCTAATAATGATAGTCATCCTTAGTTTTAAAATCTAAAATTATTTAATTGAAAATTTAGTATAATAAATAGACACGTGCATATTTAAAAATTAAGACTTGCAAATAAAATATATAATTCAAAAAATTAAATGGTATGATGTCAAGTAATTAAATTAATTCAAAAAAAATTAAATGGTATGATGTCAAGTTATTTAATTATAGAGTTTAATGTGTAGTGTTAAATATTATTATATGGTTATTAAAATAACATGGTAAATGTAGTTATGATGTAATATGTATGGAGATTTTTTCAATCCCATGTAGTCAAATTATTAAAAAAAAATTAAAAACAAAAATATTTTATATAAAATCTTCTTCAATATCGTCAAATTGTATTGTACTAAAAAGGTTATCCTTCTCACTTTAGAATTTTCAAGGAAGCATAATAGAGAATGTTAAGGAATTATTTTTTTGGTTAACTTTTATTGATAATAAGATACCTTAAATAGGTTTACATATGCACAACAAACTATCTCAAACAAAGAAAGCATGGTTTGTGTAGTTATAACAAACCACTTACAAACAAATAGATGATGCAATAAACTAGCCAAAACTGGTAAAACAAAAACAATATAACCACATGATATTATTTTTCATCATCCTTCCTAGGTGGAAGCACTAGATTCCAATATTTATAAAAGAGAAGGAATAAGAATAGACTAAAAACCAAATCTTGACATTGTGTAATGACCCAAATACACACAAACAAAAACATACAAAAATAGAAAGATTTTTTTCTAAGGAGAGAGACTCATGAACCCTTCATGAACCCCTAATCCAACCTAATATTTGCCTAATTTTTAAATCCCCTAAGTTTTCCTGAAAGTTACATCTCACGAGATACCCTACCGCAAATCCACTTTGTGTATGCGTAACATGTCTTACTGCAAACAAGTCTATCTATCTCATCACTCTTGATAAGTTAGACTTATCACCCTCAATCAATCGAAGGTATACACACATCACCATAACATACACAAGCTATTATGTGTAGGTATGTTATGAGTATAACGAGTTAAGCTATCCATCTCGTCTATCTGACGAGCTATCTTAACTTAGATTTAGTCTCTCCACAACTTAGTATTTTATCTCCCTAAGGGGTTCTCAATTCCCGTAGGTCACCTATGTTCACCCTAAGGGGTTCTTAATTCCCTTAGGTCACCTCTGAGTTCACCCTAGAACTCTACTCTTGATCTTATCATTCCAATAAAACAAGAATACACCTATATTTTAAAACAAGCAAAGCATAGTCACTAAGCATCCAGAAAAGAAAATAAAAAAAAATAAGGATCAATACTAAACGAGAATCATACACATTTTAAATCCAAATACAGTATTAAAGTAAAAATACCTTCTCTACACTAATAACTAGTTATTGCATTAAATATTTGTATAGTAAGCCCATATTACTCTTAATATTATTAATGTCAGAATTTGGGATATCTCCCCAAAATTCTAGACTACTTGAGCATAAGTAAATAAATATAAAATACAATTACCTAGTCTTTGGTTCCATTTAACTCCTCACTTCTCCTTTCTTCCCATTGGTTCTTTGAGGGTAGTAGGGGATCAGGATACTCATGGTTCAATATAGAAATACCTCTAAATGCATCTATTCATTTAGTTTTTCAAATTGCAACTATACAAAATTTAATTAAGTTTACAACCATCTAATGCATAATGGATTTTATAAAAGACCCTTTACTTTTATTTTCACCTCTCATGTTCTCTTAGAGAGTCATCCAACATGTACCAATTAGTTCAAGGTCTCACTTCAATAAAATATATTTATTTTTAAAACATTAAAGTCCCATACCTTTAACTTCTAAAACAATTCCTTCAATCGTTCCCTAAATCAAAGCCCCATAACTCTAATTCAAAGAATAATTCTAATCATCAACTTAATTCATAAAAAGCTCATTCAAATCCAACCATATTTTAAAGCATTAAAGTCCCATACCTTTAACCTCTAAAATAAGTCCTTCAATCATTCCCTAAATCAAAGCCCCATAACTTTAATTCAAAGGATAAATCTAATCATCAACTTAATTCATAAAAAGCTCATTCAAATCCAACCATATTTTAAAGCATTAAAGTCCCATACCTTTAACATCTAAAACAAGTCCTTCAATCATTCCCTAAATCAAAGCCCCATAACTTTAATTCAAAGAATAATTCTAATCATAAACTTAATTCATATAAGCTCAATCAAATCCAACCATGTTTTAAAGCATTAAAGTCCCATACCTTTAACCTCTAAAACAAGTCCTTCAATCATTCCCTAAATCAAAGCCCCATAACTTTAATTCAAAGAATAATTCTAATCATCAACTTAATTCATATAAGCTCAATCAAATCCAACCATGTTTTAAAACATTAAAGTCCCATACCTTTAACCTCTAAAACAACTCCTTCAATCATTACCTAAATCAAAGCCCCATAACTTTAATTCAAAGAATAATTCTAATCATGAACTTAATGCATATAAGCTCAATCAAATCCAACCATGTTTTAAAACATTAAAGTCCCATACCTTTAACCTCAAAAACAAGTTCTTCAATCATTCCCTAAATCAAATCTCCATAACTTTCTAACCATCCACTTTAATTCATGAAAGCTTTGTCATCAATTCTATAACATAAATCTAGTCATCAATTCTATAACATAATTATGTTACCTTATGAAACACTCTAAAATAAAATCTACATCATAGACTTACTTAATGAAATATTTACAACCTTATTGGAAGATTCATAACCTTAATTCAAGATTCTTAACCTTATACAAAGACTCACTACTTTAATTAACAAAGTAGCCTTCACGATATTACTGAGCAAAGGTCTTACTTAAATTAAAGTCACATAGTTTATATATTTATTTAAAGGTCATACTTTAATTAAAAACTCCTAAGATAATTTTCAGCCATCAAAGGTTTATTTTTTTAATTAAGGACCCATAAGGTGTTTCATAAAATCAAAGGTATGTTTTAATATTTATTCCATAAGACATATCATAATAATAAAGGTATGTCTTTAGAATCCATGGTCTTGGATAAGCTAAGATATAAGAAGACCTCTCTTCCAATCACTTATTTAAGTATTCCCATAAATATTCAAAGACAAAAAAATAAAGATTGGAATTGGTTGTTGGACAAAGTCAAGAAGAAAATTAGAAAGTGGACCAACAAGTGGCTTTCTTATGGGGGTAGAATCACCTTGGTAAAATCAGTCCTTCAAGCTATTCCTATTTATGTTTCTTTCATTTTGAATATTCCAAAGGCTGTTCTTCGAGAATTGGATCAAATCAGTTAGTGTTTCCTTTGGAGTGGTACTAAGGAGAAAATAAAATGGTCCTTGGTGAAATGGGATACTTTATGTCTTCCTAAGAGTGAAGGGGGGTTAGGTTTACGGTCTTCAATTAATAACAACAAAGCTTTAGCTATTAAATTATATTGGAGGATGTTGCATAACCCCAATGCTCTTTGGGCCAATAATCTCCATGCTAAATATGTTGAGAACAAAAGTCCTAAAGACCTTGTTCGCTATCAACTTCCTACCAAAGGTTCTCCCATTTTAGCAGTTCTTAATACTAGTGAGGATTTGATAAAGAAAAAATTATTTTGGATCATTCATAATGGTCAACATGCAAATTTTTGGACAGATTCTTGGGATGGTCACAAGCCTTTGATAACTCAGTTTCCCGATTGGAGGCCTTGGATGGAGGAGCTTCACCGAGCTAATTGGATAAAGGTGGCTAATTATTGTCGGTACCATATTGGTAATTCAAAGGTTGGTAGATATTGGATACCTATTGATGACTGGCCTATTCAAATCCCAGAAAGGCAAAGACAAGATATCCAAGGCATCCTTCATATGAGATCCCTCTCTTGGTCCCATGAAAAAGATTGTTTTGGATGGAACAACACTACTAAGGGTGAGTATTCAGTTGCTCAAGGTCATTTGACCTTATGCCATAATAATCCCAACCACTCTTTTGACATATTTTCTCAATTGCGGGCTCAAAAGCTCTATCCTAAGGTGAGGTTCTTTAATTGGCTTTTATTGCATCATAGAGTGCTTACTGGTGAGCAACTTATGAAGCATGGTTTTCATGGCCCTTTTAGATGTGAAATGTGTGAAGAGAATGTAGAAAATATCAACCATATTTTTATTGAGTGTACTTTAGCCTCTGAGTTGTGGAGGAGAATGGCCACTTTACTTGGCTTATAGTGGTCCAATTTTTTTACTTTTGAATAGCTTCGGAGGGATTGGCCTAATCAAGAGGGTGTTGATAACTTTATTAGGTAGTTAGTTTGGATGGGTTCTACCATTCTTCTTTGGAATATTTGGAATGAAAGGAAAAACTGAATTTTTAATCAATATAGGAAGGATATTCACTATATTTGGCAAAAGACCATAGCCAACTTAGTTGAATTAGTCCATCATCTCCTTAATCACCCCCAAAACTCCCACCAAATATGGGATCAAGTGATGCAAATATTGAAGATTAAACCTTCTAAGGGCAATCATCTTAAAGGGAATGTGAGTATTAGTAAATTGGATAGGAATAGAAATTGGCAACCTTCGCCTAAGGATTTTGGAAAATTCAATACTGCAAGGTTTCCCTTGGTCAAATAGGAGTTTGTTTACCTAAATCCTGCAAGCAATGTTAGTAAGAAACTGAAGAGATCACTATTGATAGAATCGCTTTTGGATATTAATTGGAAACCAAGTAATATAAGAAATATATGTAATTTGATTTGATTGATGCTAAAATGCATATAGTGATTGTGCCATAAATATGAAGTATGGGGTGCGATTGGAAAGACGCACCCCTGATTATTATAATTACAATATGTTAGGAGGGTCCTAACATGCCACCCCCCTTAAAGGAGCTTTGTCCTCAAAGCTGGAAATTTGGAAATTGTTGTTGGATATCTTGAAGAGTTTCCCACGTTGCGTCTTCTAAAGCTAGACCTTTCCAATCGATTAAAACTTCCGTGATATCGCGAGTATGAAGGTGACGAGAGCGGCGATCCAAGATAGCTTCTGGCTCGACGAGAAGTACTCCATCCTCGGAGAATTTTGGAAGAGTGGTTTGTGTCATGATATGTGTTCCAACTGTGAGCTTAAGGCAAGATACATGAAATACGGGGTGAATTTTGGAAGAGGGAGGAAGCTCAAGTTTGTAAGCAACGGCCCCAATACGTTGGAGAATTTTATACGGCCCGTAAAATTTGGGTGCTAACTTCAGAGAACCTTTTTGTTTAAGAGAGGATTGCTGGTAAGGTTGGAGACGTAAGAAAACCATATCACCCTCATGAAAACTATGTTCGTTTCTATGTTGATCGGCTTGCTGCTTCATGCGATGCTGGGCGGTGTGTAGGTTCTCTTGTAGGATCCGTAGTATGTCATCTCGAGTAGCAAGTTCTATTTCCACCGCATGGACTTTTGTAGTCCCTGGAATATAGGAAGTGAGGGATGGTGGTTTTTGACCATATAGTGCTTCATAAGGAGTCATTTTGATGGATGTATGGTATGAAGTGTTATACCACCATTCTGCTAGTGAAAGCCACTTAACCCAATGTAGTGGTTGAGTAGAAACAAAACATCGAAGGTATGTTTCCAAGCATTTATTTACAACTTCTGTTTGGCCATCGGTTTGAGGATGGTAAGCGGAGCTCATACGAAGTTGAGTACCTTGTAATTTGAATAATTCCTTCCAAAAGGTGCTAGTGAAAGTTGGGTCATGGTCACTAATAATTGTGGAGGGCATACCATGTAATTTAAAGATGTTATCGAAGAAGAGGTGGGCTATAGTGCTAGTGGTATAAGGATGAGCCACTGGACAAAAATGGGCATATTTAGATAAACGATCAACGACTACGAAAATGGTTGTTTTTCCGCCAGATTTTGGTAATCCTTCAATAAAGTCCATAGAAATATCTACCCATGTTTTGGTGGGTATAGGAAGAGGTTGAAGTAATCCTGGAGTAGCGAGGGTCTCCCCCTTTTGTCTTTGGCAAACTTCACATTCTTTTACAAAGTTTTTGATGTAATTTTTCATCCCTACCCAATAGAAGGAGGTAGTGGCTCTTTTATAGGTTTTTAAGAACCCTGAGTGGCCTGCAGTGGGTGAGGTATGTAACTCGTGAAGGAGTTTGTTTCGATAAGTTGAATTGGGGATGAGGACCATCCTCCCTTTGTATCATAATATATTGTCCTTCCAAGTGTATGGAGGTTTGCTACTAGGATTATGTTGAAGTTGTTGAATTAAGGCGTGGGTAGCAGGATCATTTATCCATTCTTCATGCACCTCATCTACCCATTTTGGAATAAGAGAGGAAAGAGCATGGACTTGAGGCATATCTTCAAATTTTCTAGAAAGTGCATCGGCTGCCATGTTGTCCTTGCCCTTTTTATATGTAATTTCATAATCATAGCCAAGAAGTTTAGTAACCCATTTTTGTTGTTCCAGGGTATTAGTCCTTTGTTCCAAGAAATACTTCAAGCTATGATGGTCGATGCGTATAATAAAATGTTGGCCAATAAGATAAGGCCTCCAATGTTGAATAGCATGGACGATCGCTAACATCTCTTTTTCATACGTAGAGCGAGCTAAATTCTTAGGAGAAAATGCTTTGCTTATAAAAGCTAGAGGTCTTTCATCTTGCATGAGTACAACTCCCATTCCTATTCCTGAAGCATCACTTTCAATGATGAATGGTTTAGAAAAGTTGGGCATGGCGAGAACAGGGGTGGTACACATTGCAGTTTTCAAGGTGATAAAGGCCTCGTCTGCTTTAGGCGACCATTTGAAAGCATTTTTCTTAAGTAATGTTGTTATAGGAGCAGCGATTTTACCATAATTTTGGACAAATTTTCTATAATATACCGTTAGTCTAAGAAACCCACGTAGAGCTTTTAAGGTTTTAGGAATAGGCCAATTTTTCACTTCCTTGATTTTGGAAGGATCTACCATCATGCCGTTCTTTGAGACAATATGCCCTAAGTATTCCATTTCTTGTCTTCCAAAGGAACACTTTGATCTTTTTGCATAAAGTTGATTTTCCTTCAAGATTTGTAACGCCTGTTTAACATGGTCCAAATGTTCTTCCCATGTTTTGCTATAAATTAAAATGTCATCAAAGAAAACCAATATAAATTTACGAAGGAAAGGGTGAAATATCTTATTCATTAGACTTTGAAAGGTAGAAGGAGCGTTGGTAAAGCCGAATGGCATCACCAAGAATTCGTAGTGCCCTTCGTGAGTGCGAAAAGCCGTCTTAGGAATATCCTTTTCATTGACTCGTATTTGGTGGTAGCCTGACCGTAAGTCCAATTTGGAAAAATAAGCTGCCCCATGGAGTTCATCTAATAGCTCGTCTATGATCGGAATAGGAAATTTATCTTTGATAGTCATTTTATTAAGTGCTCAAAAATTGACACATAAACGCCACGAACCATCCTTTTTTCTAACTAAAATAATTGGAGAGGAGTAAGGGCTTCTGCTAGGTCTAATGACTCGTGTCGTACGAAGTTCTTGTACTAATTTCTCTATTTCAGTATTTTGGAGGTATGGATAACGATAAGGCCTAATATTAGGAAGTTGATGCCCTGGGAATAGTGGAATAGTGTGATCATGACTTCGTTGTGGAGGTAGTCCTTTTGGTTCATTGAATACCGCCTTATGGTGGTCTAGAATATTTTGTAACTCTGGTGTCTCGTCTTCTTTGTGACTAGGTTGAATTGAAAATAATTGGGCAACCATTCCTTTATTTCCTTTTCGGATAATTTTCTCCATTCTATGCGAGCTGACGATTTGAGAAGGTCCTGATTTCAGGCCTTGGATAATATAGGTTTGGTTCTTTGCTATGAATTTCATCCATAGTTCATCAAATTCCCATTGGACTATGCCTAAGGTCCTTAACCATTGTATGCCTAGTACAATGTCGCACCCCCCTAGGGGTAGAACATACATGTCACTTTGCATGGTGTAAACCCCCATAGTTAGTTTTATATTTCTACATTTTCCTTTGCATGCAATTTTTCCACCGTTTCCAATCATCACTTCGAAGTTATTGCAAGGGTATATAAAACAATTTGCTTGTTTAGCCACCTTTGGATCGATAAAATTATGCGTGCTACCAGAATATAGGAGCACGGTAAGGTTTTGTTTCTTAAAATACCCTTTTACTCATATTGTTTGAGGGGCAAAAAATCCGGCTAGAGCGTTGAAGGAAACCTTTGGTGTATTTTCTTCGTCACTTTCAAGTGTGTTGGATAATACCTCTACTTCGAGTTCAGGTTCCTCTTCAGTAGCATTTCCTTCCTCTATGGCATCTAGAATATATAATTTCCGTGAGGCACATTTATGATTTCTGTCAAATTTCTCATCGCAATGGTAGCAAAGACCCTTAGCTTGTCTTTCCTTCATTTCCTCGAAACTCAGACGTTTAATTGGTAGAGTGGGGTTAATTTTGGGGGTTGTATAGGAGTTTTGGGTTCGTCCATTTTGCAGTGGTTTGGGGTTGGTATAAGTGCTTGATGGTTTCCCCCAATTTGGTTTTGTGAACCGATTTCGTGCCTTGATTTTGTCTTTTGCTAATTTTGCTAAGCCGATCGTCTCTAACATGTTGGTAGGGTTGTACATTTGTACCTCAATTCGAATTTCTTCTTTTAATCCGCTAACGAAACATTCTTGAAAGAAGGCAGCGTCTAGTCCAGATGTTCGATTAGCTAACCTTTCAAATTCTGCTTGGTACTCACTTACTGAAGTGGTTTGGCATAATTTAGTGAGGGCCCCTGTAAAGCTTTGAAACTTGCTAGGACCGAATCGTACTAATAGGTTCTATGTAAAGTTTGACCACATCGGAGTGCCATTAGTTTTTTTGAACCATTGGTACCATTGGATGGTGTCGTTTTCCAAATGGAAGGAGGCGATATGCACTTTTTGTATTTTCGGAATTTGGTTTAGTGAGAAATATTGCTCTGCTCGGTAGATCCAGTTTGTAGGGTCTCCGCCTTCAAATTTTGGGAAGTCTAATTTGGTTGTCCGTGGTAGAATGGAAGTTTGTGGACCTCCTAACATTGCCCGGTTTGATGACCCGTTGTTGGTTGAGTTTGCATGTGTTGTTGCTTGTTTTTGACTTATGGCATCCAGTTTCACATCCATTGCATAAATTTTTTCGAAGAGTTCTCTTGTGTTACGGGAATTCTCCTCTCTTTCCTGTTTAACTTCTTCAACAAGCCTTTCATGTTTCTCGTGGATGGAATCCAGTGATCGTCGTCCGTCGGCCATTGTAGTTGGTAGATGAGAAAAATAGTGCAAATTTGGTATATAAAAGTTGTCAAAAAAGTTGTTTTAGCAACTTTGCAAAAGTTGTGAAACTTTTTGCAAGAGAAAAATATAGAAATAATAATGGTTTAGCTCACTGTCATTAATCGTAGCACTTTAGATTTTTTTATTTTGAACCGACACGAATTTTGGAGTGAGTCAGCACCACCGAGTATGAAGCGAAACACACGGTGGGGTGGAGGGAATTGCAAGGCGGCTGGCGGCAAGGGCAACGTCGGTTAGCAAGGACGACAAGATGGCTAGCGGCAAGGGCAGCATCGGTTGGTGGCAGTCGGCTGGCGGCGAGGCAGTGTCGGCTAGCAGGGACGACAAGCTGGCTGGTGACAAGGGCAGTGTTGGTTGGCGGCAGTCGGCTGGTGGCGAGGCAGCGTCGGCTAGCGGCAAAGCAACGTCGGCTGGCGGCAGTCGGGTCGACGATAGAGTCCGATCGAAAAACTTTCTACGGTGCTGAAAAATGATGCCTACAATATTAAATCTTCAACCTTAGCTTTCGCGAATTAATTATGTCATGAATTTATCGCCAGAAAATGACGTCAAAAATTTAATTATTAAACCTTAGTTTCACGAAAACAAATTACGCCCGGACACCGCTCGAAAAATCCTATTATCGTCGAAAAATGACTCAGAGAGATTTTAATCTTCAACCTTAGCTTTCACGAATTAATTACGTCGTGAATTTGTCACCGAAAAATGACGTCAAAAATTTAATTATTAAAACCTTAGCTTCACGAAAAAAAATTACGCCCGGACACCGCTCGAAAAATCCTATTGTCGCCGAAAAATGACTCAGAGAGATTTTAATGATTTCTTTTGTCATCTGTGCTGCTGCTACTCGGTTTGTGTTCGTCGGTGAGCTTGCAATTTTAGTGAGATCACGTTAAAACGGGGAACGTCTGTTTTAGTGAGATATGCAGACAAAGCACTACTGGTGGTGAGGGCGGAAGCTTGGAATCAAAAGAAGGCCCTGATACTAGTTGCAAGGTTTCCCTTGGTCAAATAGGAGTTTGTTTACCTAAATCCTGCAAGCAATGTTAGTAAGCAATTGAAGAGATCACGATGGACAGAATCGCTTTTGGATATTAATTGGAAACCAAGTAATATAAGAAATATATGTAATTTGATTTGATTGATGATAAAATGCATATAGTGATTGTGCCATAAATATGAAGTATGGGGTGCGATTGGAAAGACGCACCCTTGATTATTATAATTACAATATGTTAGGAGGGTCCTAACAAATACTGATGGAGCCTCTAGAGGGAACCCTGGAAAAGCCAGTGTGGGAGGAATTGGTAGACTTTCATATGGCTCCCTGGTTTTTACTTTTGTTGAGAATTTGGGTATTCTTTCCAATAACCTTGTTGAGGGGTATGGTATCCTCAGAGGTCTTCGAGGAGGCTACTAAGGTTGGATGGGAAAAGGTGTTAGTTGAGTCTAACTCTCAACTTATGATTAATATCTTGAAGAATCCTTCTAAGAATCATAAGGTGGATTGGAGAATAAAAAGAATTATTGAGAAGATTCAGTTAATCTAGATGGGATTTTTGAAAGTTGATTAAAATTATGTGGTCAGAGATCAAAACAAGAGTGCTGATGCTTTAGCTAATTGGGCTTTGGACAAAGGTGATCTTACTTGTTATGGCCACCCTCCTATATGGTGGGCTTCTCAAATTAGGGAAGCTCTTCTTTCTATCATTTCTTTGGATGGCTCCAGTTCTGAAGGTACCTAGTTTCTTCTTGTTTTTTTTTTGCTTCTCTTTGGTTCATTCAGTTTTTTTTAATTCCCTAGCTTATTCTATTCTTTATTTTGTTTCCTCTGTTGATTCTTACCTTAATATTCTTCTAGTCTAGATAGGTCTTTGTTTTGTTCATTTTTTATTTCTTTTTTCCTTTTTGTTTTTGTTGTTTAGTTTTTTAAGGTGGGTGGATTTTTTTTTTTTTGTGTTCTTTGTGTTGTTTTTTGTTGTTCTTGTGTTTTTGTTGTTTTGTTTTTTGTTTTTTATGTTTTTTGTTATTGTTCTTGTGTTTTTTTCATTCTTCTTCTTGGGTTTCTCTTTGTTTGTGTTATTTCGTGTTTTTATGGGTGAGTGTTTTCTATATTTTTTGTTTTTTTATTGTCTGTTGTTGGTTGTTTTTTATTTTTATTTTTGTCTAATTTTTTAATTTTTTAGGTTTTGGTTGTGTTTATTTTTCTTGTTTTTTTTGGGGTTGTCTTTGTAGTGTTCTGTTGTTTTTGTCTTGTTTGTGTTTTGTTTTGTGTTTCTTGTGTTTTTATATGTGGTTTGTGTTGTGGTTTCTTTTATCTTATTGTGCGTGTTTGGTTGTGCTTTGGTTTTTGACACACTCAAGGAGCATGTTTTTTATTTTATTTTATTATTTTTGTTGTTATTTGCTTATTTTTAATTGGGTTTGTGTGTTTGTTTGCTCCTTGAGTGTGTCAAAGGTGGTAGGCCAAGTCCGAGTCCTGGGCATTTTTGGTGAAATGGATACCCCTACCTCCTTGGGTCTTACCCGAAAGTGGCATCCCTTTTGGGATGTTTTACACAAATAAAAATAAATAAATAAATAAAGGTATGTCTTAATATTTATTTTATAAGACATCATATAATATTCAAAGTTCGGCCTTAATATTTAATTTATAAGACATCATATAATATTCAAAGGTTTGCCTTAATATTTATTTTATAAGACATCTCACCTTACTATTATCCAGGACCTTAGATTACTAAAATCATGGTGGAAGTAACATAGCTTCAGCAGGGAGGTCAACGATGGCTACCTTGGAGTTCAAGGAGAGGACAACTAGTCGCTCTCCACTCTACCCAGGATTTCATTAACTCAAATATTTTGTTGCATGCATGATGGATTTCCTAGACGCGGTGCTTCCTCATTCTTATAGTGGAAAAAATATAGCTACAACGTTCTCATAATCGCTTATTGGCTCTTCTAGACACAGTGCTTCCTCACTCATATAGTGGGAAGTCATAGTGTTTCCATCAACGCTTGGTGGCTCTTCTAGACATGGCACTATACTTCCTCACGCAATGGGTAAAAACACAATGTTGTCATCAACGCTTGGTGGCTTACAAGACACAACACTTCCTCATGCAGTGGAAAAAAACACAACATTGCCATCAACGCTTGGTGGCTTAGAAGACACAACACTTCCTCATGCAATGGGGAAAACATAGTGTTGCCACCAACTCTTGGTGGCTTACAAGACACAACACTTCCTCACACAGTGGGGAAAAACACAACATTTTCATAAATGCTTGGTCTATGGTGAGGCCAAATTTTCATAAAAGTAATCAGTAAAGACGCTCACAAGGAGCCCAAACCAACCATAGATTTTTTCCTGTGTTTAAATTAAAACAACTAAGCTTCAAACATTCGGAGTAACTTAACATGCTACAAGGGGGGTTTAACTAGGTTCCATACTATTTTTCACATCATAAAAATAAAGCATGCAATGGTAAGCTTAGAAACCTCCAACCTTTGTTCTCCTACGCACTAGAAACCAATAGCTCCTCCATTAGTTTCCTCCTTTTCTCATTGTGCGCTCCTATGTGTTTTCTCCTGTTTCATTTGCCTCTCTCCTTTGTGTCCCCTCTCCTCTTCCTTTTCGTTTATTTTTCCTTCCTTACCTTATGTACCCTTGCTCCTAGGTGGTCCATTTACGTCCATATCTCTTGATATCTGCGCCATCCTTGCACCTCCTTTCCCTTCAATACTGGCATCCCTCATCTCACCTTACTCTTATGGCACAAATTATCCTATCCCTTATTTCCATTTTGGAAAAGAATAGAGCCTCCAGGCCATTTACGTAGGTTGCATTTCATATGGAGAAAAGACATTATAATTTTTAAATGAAAGTAGCATCCCTTTAAAATAAAATATCCCTCAAGATATTTTATTTCCACTTAAAAAAATATATTCCTTTTTTTTAAAACCAATTTCCTAATTTTTTTTTTTTATAATAAAATATTTCTATCTATTATCAAATGGATTTATTTCATTTTTATTTCATTTTTTTCATTTCATTAAAGTTTATTAATCAATTTGCAATATCATTAAAATAAACTTCTTCAATTACTTTTAAATGAATTTTTAATTTATCACAAAGATAAATTTTATTAATGAGTTTAAATGAACTCACATCATCATTTAATAAAACCTCATTAATTTGTTTAAATGAACCTTCAATTAAATTATTTAAACCTAATCCCTTTTTTCTTCATAAAAACTGATGCTCACATAACATTTCAAAATAACCATTTACTTTATGCAACTACATGCATTTTTGTAGTTGTTCTACTATTGAAATTCCAACATTAAGATACCCAAGTCATAATGCAGGAAAAAGCAATTAAGTTTACATAGCAACAAAGAGGGAATCTTTCCATCAACCCAATCACCCATCTCAACCAAATATTTTATGATAGCTACTAGGCTATCAACTAAGGCTCAAGGTGATCAATCATTGATGATTATCCCTTCCGATAATGCATGCCTATATGAAGGTATCTATCCATGTTACCTTCGAGTACCTTAATCATCATTTCCCCTGATCTTAAGTACCCTCATTTCTGGTGGATGTTTCTACCTTCTCCACCAATAAGTGTACCTGATCCTGCACACTTGACAATATGTTAGCAATAACATGCCCTTCTAAATCAACTAAACATCATATAGTTGGTTCAATTGTTCAAACTAGGTATCACCACATCATAGGTTAATACATTGTTTCTTTGTGCCAAATTGTCCGCTAGGGAGGGTCATGACATCCTCCCCCGCTAGAACTAAACATCGTCCTCGGTGTTTCTAGTTTCTTTAGTTTTTGATAGAAAAATAAAAATTATTACATTATATATCTTCAAACAAAAAGGAAAAATATTTTTGCATAACCTCCACTTTCTCCCAAGTGGCATGAGAACTGGTCCCACTGGACCTTACATTGTTCAAGAGTCCTATTTTACATGGACTTAGAATGAAACTCGAGAATATTCACCGAAAGTACTTCAATGGCCTTCAAATTTTCCATCTACAAATTAGAAACATCCCACACATGTTTAGGGTCAACAACATACTTTCTAAGCAAGGATATGTGAAAAGTGTCATGGATTTTGGATAGATTTGATGGTAATGCAAGTCGATATGCAACCAAAATAATATTTTCCATGATTCCAAAGGGTCCCACAAAACGTGGATCCAAATTCATGGATTTAATATCACTCTTCTTCGGCTTAACCCTTAAGAACACCTTATCTACAACAAAATACTCTTTTGGAATATTTTTTAGATCTACATAACTCTTCTACCTATTCGCAACCTCCTTAAGCTTTTGCCTAATTTCCTTTAGCTGAAATTCCATTACCCTAACCATTTTTGGCCCAATCACAACTCAATATTCTAGGTTATCCCAATATAATGGTGTTCTACACTTTCACCCATACAAGGCATCGAAAGGTGCCATTCCTAGCGAGGAGTGATATCCGTTATTGTAGGTAAACTCTACTAAAGGTAGAAACTCTTCCTAGTGAGACTTGTGATCCATGTAGTACATGCAAAGCATATCTTCCAAAACTTGGTTTACCCACTCTGTTTGACCATCAATTTTAGGGTGGTAAGCTGAACTCATATTTAATTTTGTACCAACTACACTATGAAGGTATTTCCAAAATTCAGAAGTGAATTTTGGGTCTCTATCTGAGATAATTACCTCAGGGAATCCATGCAATAAAAATACCTCTTTGACGAATCTACTAGCTACTACTTGAGCATCATCCTTAGTATTCCCCGATATGAAATGAGTAACCTTAGTAAATTTTTTGACCACTACAAAGATGGCATCATGTTGGTACCGAGTTTTGGGTAAACCCACTATAAAATCCATGGATATAACTTGCCATTTTTACGTAGGTATCTCATGCAAATATAGTTTTCCTATAGGATGCTAGCATTTTGCCTTAACCTTCTGACATTCGAGGCATTGAGCAACAAAATATGTGGTATCCTTCTTCATTCCTACCCAAAAGAAGGTTCTTTTCATATTTTCTCACATTTTGGCTCCTCCCAAATGAGAAAAATAAGGAGATCTATGGGCTTCTTGCATTATCAAGTTCCTTAAATCACCCATATTTGGTATGATGACCCTTCCCTTATAACATAGAAAGTCATCTCTTATACTAAATTCCTTATTTCCTTCAGGATATTTGTTCATCTTAACTTGAATTTCTTGGCAGTACTCATCCCGAGATTGCTCCTGTCTCACCTGATCCATAAGGTCCAAGTGAATTTTAGTTATAGTTGCTATATATTTTCTCCTACTTAAAGCATCAATGACTTTATTCTCCTTCCCTTTTATGTATTCAATATTGAAATCATACACAACAAGGAATTCCACCCATCTTCTCTGTCTCGCATTGAGTATTGGTTGAGTGAATATATACCACAAAATTTTATGGTTAGTCTTTAACTCAAAGGGTCTTTCCACCAAGTAGTGGCACCAAACCTTTAAAGCATGCACCACTATAGCTAATTCTAGATCATGCGTAGCATAATTAACTTCATGCTTTTTGAGCTTCCTTAAAGTATATGCCACTACCGACTCTTCTTGTGAGAGCACCCCTCCTAATCCTTCTATTGATGGATTTGTGCATACTGAGAAGTCCCCTTATGGATCGAGAACTTTTAGTATTGGTGGTAGTAAGCTATTGCTTTAGTAGTACAAAAGTAGCCTCACACCTTTCTGACCACTTGAATTCCTTTTTCTTCTTATGAAGGTTAGTTATGGGTCCAATAATTTTGGAGTAATCCTTTATATAATCTCTATAATAGCCTGTTAACCCCATGAAGCTTCGTACTTTAGTCACATTAGTAGGGGGTGGCCAATTTAGGATAGTCTCTATCTTCATCGGATCCACAACAATTCCTTTTTTTGATATAACATGTCCAATATATCGTACCTCTAGAACATAGAATTCACTCTTAGCCAAATTTCCATAAAGTTGATTCTTCCTTAACAATTCTAACATGATCCTAAGATGTTTATCGTGTTCTTCTTTATCTCGAGAGTATATAAGGATATCATCTAGGAATACCAAGACAAACTGGTCCAAGTGTCTTCATATCACACTGTTCATCAATTTCATGAAAGCAACTGGGGCATTAGTCAGTCCAAAGGGTAGAACCATAAATTCATAATGCCCATACCTAGTCTTAAATGTTGTTTTGTGAGTGTCTTCCTCATGAATCCTTAACTGGTGATACCTTGACCTCAGATCGATCTTAGTAAACACCTTGGCATCCTTTAGTTGATCAAATAAATCTTCAATCCTAGGTAAAGGATATTGATTCTTGATTGTAGCCTTATTTAGCATCCTGTAATCAATACACAATCTTAGTGAATCATCCTTCTCTTTCATGAACAAAACTAGTGCACCCCATGATGACACACTTGGTTTTATCAAACCTTTATCCAATAATCCTTGCAATTGAACCTTCAGTTCTTGCATTTCAATAGGATTCATCCTATACGGGGTTCTATGAATAGGTTCAACTCCCATCATAAGTTCAATTGTGAAGTCAAATTCTCATACAAGAGGTAGTCCAGGTAGGTCCTCTAGAAATACATCCTTAAAATCTTGCAGAATTGGGTGTTGCCTTAGTATTTCACCTTTCTCATGGTCTTCCACTTCATTAAGTTTTACTACATACACTATTCCTCCTCTCTTTAGGGCCTTTTTTAATTGCATAGCTGACAACATCCAAGGCTTAAATACCCCTTGCTTGCTATGAATTTTGAGTCTCCTCCTGCCTTCTTCTACATACTCAATCCATCGGTCTTGAAAATTAATCAAGGCTTTATGAGCTTGTAGCCAATCCATCCCTAGGATCACATCAAAGGCATGAAGGGGAGCTACATATAAACAACATTCTGTAATCCCATTAGATATAGTGACTTCTACCATAGGATAACATTGGTCCACCGAGTAGGTCTACCTAGAACCATACTCAACCTTCCACCCTTGAGCCAAATGTCCTAGCCTTTTCGACACAGTCCTTGCTAGACTAGATGAAATAAAACTGTTAGTGGCTCCACTATCTATCAAAATGTTTACTTGCTTATTAAAAACCTTACCTTTCACAAGTAATGGGGTGGCTTGTCCCTCTAGCTTATGCTTCCCAATTGTGGCATAGATATGATATTCTGGTTTATTTCCTTTTTCATTAGCTATGCTATTCCCTACTCGATATGGAAACTTATTATAGTAATGAGGTCCCCAAAAATTGTAACACCCTTCCTTGGGTCCTTGTTGTTTTTTAGGTTTCTAATTCCCTATCTTAACTGGTGGAGCTGGAGCTTGCAACTTCTGTTGTTGAGATTTGGTATTATTGGGTTTGTGATCCTTCTTGTGAAAGCTCTTCTTGAACTTCTTCTAATTTCCATTAGGTTTCCTATCAAGATTTTGGGGGTTCTTAGCCTTTCGTTCTTGATCAGCCTCCCATTTAACAAACCCATCACTATTCCTCTTCTTTAGCTCCTGTCGAGCTTGCTCGGATAAGGTGTTGTACTTAAAATATAAGTGTGACTCTGCCTTATTTGCTAGGTCATATGCCTTTTGCAACAACTTTGGCTCCTACATGTCTACATCATGCTTTATCCTAGACTCCAAACCAAGAGTGAACTTGTGGACCCACATTTTCTCATTATAAATAGGTACATACTTAAACAATCTCACCAACTTCTTGTAGTACACTTCCACTATGTTGGTTCCTTATCTTAGACTGGAAAATTCCTCAAAATTCAAGGTATAGAAATTCTCTATTAGGAATATTTTCTTAAAGACTTTTATAAACTCCTTCCATGGAGTGTCAATAGGTTCAATCTTAGTTTCCTCATAGTGGGTTTCCCACCATTCCAAAGTAGCCCCTTCCAGGTTGATCATAGCCCAAAGTGTTTGAGTTCCTGATGACTAGCCCTTTACCATAAAGTGAACCTCTACTTCTCTCAACCATGCTTCTATTGCATCCCCTTCACCCTCCCCATAAAACTTGGAGATACTAATGTTTTTCATGTCCCTAGCTATCTCATTTTATTCTAGGGCTTTGGCTTGCACTTGTTTTGTAGTTAGTCCACTACTTGGACTGACCTCTGAGCCTCTAACTTATGAATTTTTGTTTGTAGTTGTTTCCAACAATTGTCTTATCTGATCCTGCATAGAAATGACTATTATGATGAGGTCTTCTACCTCCCTATTGGGGCTTATTGGTACCTCATCTTGGTTTTCTTCTTCAACATTACTTTTTCAAGTTTTCCTAGGTGTAGGTCTCCCTCTTCCAGTCTTAGGTGGCATCTTAACCTAATTCCATCCAAGAAAGAAGATTAGATTACAGTTTTATCTAAGTTGTATCTCTAATTCAAGCCATAATACAGAGTTCTCTTGTTAGATGCATTAACAAGTCTAACTAGGATAATATCCTAGGTTAGGATGTATCACTAACATGGAAGCCCATACTAATACATCCTACATCCACTTACCCTTGGGGTTGATTCTCGTATGATCTTAGCAAATAGGATTTTCTAGGTCATCCCAACTTTAGCCTTTACCTTAAGCAATCCTTCAATTGAGATATGTAATTCCCTTTAGCACACATAGAAGATCTATACCCTCATACCTATTGCTATGATACCAAATATAATGACCCATAAATACATAAACAAAAACATACAAAAATAGAAAGAGTTTTATTTTTTTCCTAAGGAGAGAGACTCATGAAACCTTCATGAAACCCTAACCCAACCTAATATTTACCTAATATTTAAATCCCCTAAGTTTTCTTGAAAGCTACATCTCACGAGATACCCTACCGCAAATCCACTTTGCATAGGCGTAACATGTGTTACTACAAACAAGTCTATCTATCTCATCACTCTTGATGAGTTAGACTTATAACCCTCAGTCAATCGAAGGTATACACACATCACCATACCATACACAAGCCATTATGTGTAGGTATACTATGAGTATCGTGAGTTAAGTTATCCATCTTGTCTATCTGATGAGCTATCTTAACTCAGATGTAATCTCTCCACAACTTAGTATTTTATCTCCCTAAGGGGTCTCAATTCCCTTAGGTCTCCTATGTTCACCCTAAGGGGTTCTCAATTCTCTTAGTTCACTTATGTTCACCCTAAGGGGTTCTTAATTCCCTTAGGTCACCTCTGAGTTCACCCTAGAACTCTACTATTGATCTTATCATTCCAATCAAACAAGAATACACCTAGATTTTAAAACAAGGAAAGCATAGTCACTAAGCATCCAAAAAAGAAAAGAAAAGAAGGATCAATACTAAAATAGAATCATACACATTTTAAATCCAAATATAGTATTAAAGTAAAAACACCTTCTCTACACTAATAACCAGTTATTGCATTAAATATTTGTATGGTAAGTCCATCTTACTCTTAATATTATTACTATCAGCATTAGGGATATCTCCCCACAATTCTAGACTACTTGAGCATAAGTAAATAAATATAAAATACAATTACCTACTATTTGGTTCCATTTAACTCCTCACTTCTCCTTGCTTCCCATTGGTTTTTTGAGGGTAGTAGGGGATCAGGATACTCATGGTTCAATACAGCCATACCTCTAAATGCATTTATTAATTTAGGTTGCAAATTGCAACTATACAAAATTTAATTAATTTTACAACCATCTAATGCATAATAGATTTTATAAAAGACCCTTTACTTTTATTTTCACCTCTCATGTTCTCTTAGAGAGTCATCCAACATGTGCCACTTAGTTCAAGGTCTCACTTCAATCAAATTTATTCATGTTTTAAAGCATTAAAGTCCCATAACTTTGACCTCTAAAACAAGTCCTTCAATCATTCCCTAAATCAAAGCCCCATAACTTTAATTCAAAGAATAATTCTAATCATCAACTTAATTCATATAAGATCAATCAAATCCAACCATGTTTTAAATCATTAAAGTCCCATACTTTTAACCTATAAAACAAGTCTTTCAATCATTCCCTAAATCAAAGCCCTATAACTTTAATTCAAAGAATAATTCTAATCATCAAATTAATTCATATAAGATCAATCAATCCAACCATGTTTTAAAGCATTAAAGTCCCATACCTTTAACCTCTAAAACAAGTCTTTCAATCATTCCCTAAATCAAAACCCCATAACTTTAATTCAAAGAATAATATTAATCATGAACTTAATTCATATAAGCTCAATCAAATCCAACCATGTTTTAAAGCATTAAAGTCCCATACCTTTAACCTCTAAAACAAGTCCTTCAATCATTCCCTAAATCAAAGCCCCATAACTTTAATTCAAATAATAATTCTAATCATCAACTTAATTCATATAAGCTCAATAAAATCCAACCATATTTTAAAGCATTAAATTCCCATACCTTTAACCTCTAAAACAAGTCCTTCAATCATTCCCTAAATCAAAGCCCCATAACTTTAATTCAAAGAAGAAATCTAACCATCCATTTAATTCATGAAATCTTTGTCATCAATTCTATAACATAAACTTAGTCATCAATTCTTTAACATAATTATGTTACCTTATGAAACACTCTAAAATAAAATCTACATCATAGACTGACTTAATCAAAGATTTACAACCTTATTGAAAGATTCATAACCTTAATTCAATATTCTTAACCTTATCCAAAGACTCACTACTTTAATTAACAAAGTAGCCTCTTCATGATCTTATTGAGCAAAGGTCTTAATTTAATTAAAGTCACATAGTTTATATCTTTATTTAAAGGTCATACTTTAATTAAAAACTCCTAAGATAATTTTCAACCATCAAAGGTCTGTTTTTAATTAAGGACCCATAAGGTGTTTCATAAAATCAAAGGTCTATTTTAATATTTATTCCATAAGACATCTCATAATAATAAAGGTTTGCCTTAATATTTATTTTATAAGACATCATATAATATTCAAAGGTCTGCCTTAATATTTAATTTATAAGACATCATATAATATTCAAAGGTCTGCCTTAATATTTAATTTATAAGACATCATATAATATTCAAAGGTATGCCTTAATATTTATTTTATAAGACATCTTACCTTACTATTATCCAAGACCTTAGATTACTAAAATCATGGTGGAAGTAACATAACTTCAGCAGGGAGGTCAACGATAGCTACCTTAGAGTTCAAGGAGAGGACATCCAACCGCTTTCCACTCTGCCCAAGGTTTCATTAACTCAAATGTTTCCTCGCATGCAAAATGACCTTCCTAGCCATGGCACTTCCTCACTCTTATAGTGGGAAAAACACAACTATAATGTTCCCATAATCACTTATTGGCTCTTCTAGACACGACACTTCCTCACTCATACAGTGGGAAGTCACAACGTTGCCATCAATTCTTGGTGGCTCTTCTAGACATGGCACTATACTTCCTTATGTAGTGGGAAAAAATACAACATTTCCATCAACGCTTGGTGGCTTACAAGACACAACACTTCCTCACATAGTGGGGAAAAACACAGTGTTACCATAAACTCTTGGTGGCTTACAAGACACAACAATTCCTCAAACAGTGGGTAAAATACAGCATTTCCATCAACGCTTTGTGACTTACAAGACACAACACTTCCTCACGTTGTGGAAAAAAACGTAGTGTTGTCATCAACGCTTGGTCTATGGTGAGGTCGAAATTTCATATAAGTAAATAGTAAAGACACTCACAGGGAGCCCAAACTAGCCATAAATTTTTGCCTGTGTTTAAATTAAAACAACTACGCTTCAAATATTTGGAGGAAATTTACACACTACAAGGGGGGTTTTAACTAGGTTCCATACTATTTTTCACGTCATAAAAATAAAGCATGCAACAGTAAGCTTAGAAACCTCCAACCTTTATTCTCCTACGTGCTAGAAACCAATAGCTCCTTTGTTAGTTCCTTCCTTTGCTCATTGTATGCTCGTCTACATTTTCTCCTGTTTCCTTTGCCTCTCTCCTCCACGTCCCCTCTCCTCTTCCTTTCCATTTTTTTTCTTCCTTACCTTACGTACCCTTGCTCCTAGGTGTCCCATATGCATCCACATATCTTGATATCCATGCCATCCTTACACCTCCTTTCCCTTTCAATGTTGTCATCCCTCATATCACCTTACTCTTACGACACGCATTCTCCTATCTCTTATTTTTCATTTTGGGAAGGAATAGAGCCTCCAGGTCATTTATGTAGGTTGCACTTCATATGGAGAAAAGACATTATAATTTTTAAATTAAAGTAGCATCCCTTTCAAATAAAATATCCCTCAAGATATTTTATTTCCACTTAAAAAAATATATTCCTTTTTTTTTTAAACAATTTTCTAATTGTTTTCTTTTCTTTATTTATTTTGAATAAAAGATTTCTATCTATTATCAAATGGATTTCTTTCATTTTTTTCCATTTTTTTCATTTCACTAAAGTTTATTAATGAATTTGCAATATCATTAAAATAAAATTCTTCAATTACTTTTAAATGAATTTTTCATTTATCACAAAGATAAAGTTTATTAATGAGTTTAAATGAACTCACATCATCATTTAATCAAACCTCATTAATTTGTTTAAATGTACCTTCAATTTTCATTTAAACCTAATCCATTTTTTCTTCATAAAAACTCATGCTCACATAACATTTCAAAATAACCTTTTACTTTATGCAACTACATGCATTTTTACAACTGTTCTACTATTTAAATTCCAACATTAAGATACCCAATTCATAATGCAGGAAAGAGCATTCAAGTTTACAAAGCAACAAAGAGGGAATCATTCCATCAACCCAATCACCCATCTCAGTCGAATATTTTACGATAGCTACCAGGCTATCAACTAAGGCTTAAGATGATTATCCCTTCTGATAATGCATACCTATATGAAGGTATCTATTCATGTTACCTTCGAGTACCTTAATCATCATTTCCCCTGATCTTAAGTACCCTCATTTATGGTGGATGTTTCTGCCTTCTCCACCTATGATTGTACCTAATCATGCACACTGGGCAATATGTTAGCAATAACATGCCCTTCTAAATCAACTAAACATCATATAGTTGGTTCAATTGTTCAAACTAGGTATCACCACATCATAGGTTAATATATTGTTTCTTTGTACCAAATTGTCCGCTAGGGAGGGTCATGATACATTGATTGAAACTAATATGTATTCAAATCTTGATAAAGATTAAAATTGCTCCAGAATTAAAAAATATTGAAATATCAACTACAACTCATGATGAAAGAGTACTCAAAACATACAAATAGCAAAATAGACTCCAAACAATTGGAAAATAATAAATAGATAGGGCCATTAAATAAAATAAGTCAAGCTTAATAAATTAAAATTCTTCAACAATAAGTTTAAGTTATTTTTTGGAGATCACCCATAAAAAAACTTTAAAAAAAAAATTAGAAGGTCAAAAAAATATAAAGCAACATTTTTTATTGTTAGAAAAAAACTTTATATCAACAATAAAGAATGCATCATATACAATTATAAGATTCTAGACCTTGCAAATCAAATTGCTCACCAAAAAATAGTCTATAGTGGTATATCAACACGCTTCTTTTGTAGGATTTGTGTTTTTTTTTTAACTTGAGAAATACAAATAATTATTGCAATCTTTTTGGTAAATTCCAAAACAACCCTTTGTGCAAATTGTCTTATAATTTAGAATTTGATATCTTAGATCTAGACCAGCCAAAGAATATGGCTATTTCTAACCAAACTCAAATTGATATTTAATGATCTGATTCCAACAGGTCTCATTTTGCAAGGAAATTTTCTATTCCTCAAAGAACCACTTGCTATATAAAATGGAGTTTTAGCTCCCTCCATAACACATCACCATCCCTACTTGAATTTTTTATCAAATTATATGGTATCTAGATTGATCAGACTATATTTTAGTTATAGAATATTTTAAACTCTAGTTAAGTAAGTGTTTTTTTTAAGAGAGGGGTACTTCTCACCTAAATTCCCTATTAACTCATCCTATAGAGGTATAATTGTTTGTGATACATTGATGAAGTATGTGTAATGACTTCCTTAATATTACCTCCCTTATATAAATAGAGAAGAGGCATAAAAGATCCCATAATCTTTGGTTCCATTGACATACCTCATTATTATTTTTTCTACTTACAAGTGAATGTTATTTGGTGTATCTATAAATGTTGAAATTAAACTCACTACATATATTATATCAGGTTTAATGGTTGTCAAATACATAATGCTACCAACTAATTTTTGTAAAATATTAGATCGGCATTGCTACTGCAAGCATGCTTGCTTTATTTTAGACTTGTTACAACTAGTGTGTTGGCTAGTTTACTATTCTACATTTGAAATCTCTTCAAGATATCTTTGGCATATTCACCTTGTGAAATAAAAATACCATCAACTCATTGGGTAACTTCAATTCTAATATCCACACAATCACCTCTCTTGCAAAAGAGATCAAGGATGTGGAAGAGGTGAATCAAAGGGAAGGCACGATATTAACTTGGCAGCACTTCATTGCTCAAAATTCTCCTAACCTATCCTCAATTGGGTGAGAAAGCTCAGTAATTTATAGACCTCAGGGGCCTCTCTGTATGGGCATGCAAGGGTGTCACTTGGTGTTCACGCATGAGGGAGGAGATTCCTCCCCGGATTGGTCCCCCATGCCTGTTTGCCTTTGTGACAGTCCAATTTTCCCACTTGCGTGCATGCGGGGCAAGGAGCAGTAATTGACTGCCTTCCACTGCCATTTGTCATGCTTTTTATTTTTGCCTGCTGAACCTAGAATTCGTCCTACCCAAGGATGAATTGGAGTTCATCCTACCTAGGGACGGATTATAATTCGTCCCTGGTTGGAACAAATTCAATTTTGCATTTCGTCCTAGGGTGATACGAATTTGGATCAAAGTGTCTAGAGGTGCCAAATTACTTTCTAACCTTCCAAAACTGCTGTGTGAGTGGCTAGGACTACTGTTTGACCTCTGAGGGCTGCCCTGGAGGTTGTGTGTGTCAATACGATCAATGTTTGTAGTCACATAATCAGATTGGTGTTGTTTTGGTGTCTACAGTACTACTTCAAATTCACACCAATAGTATAATATTACTAAACTATCCACACATAAAACAATAGTTGCTTTGAAAGTTTAAATTCAAATTCATCAAGATTTTTATAGTGAAGAAAGACCCACCCTCATCCCTCCCCTTCCCCATCCCCCAAAAAAACCATTATTTTATACAAACATTTATAAGCTTCACATATTAAAAAAATACAGATATTAAGGCACTTCATGTCATGTAAACATACTTCAATTTTTAAATTAGTTTTTAATATTAAGTATACGAATTATATATTCCAAAAAAACCATTATTTTATACAAACATTTAGAAGCTTCACATATTAAGAAAAGATAGATATTAAGGCACTTCATCTCATGTAAACATACTTCAATTTTTAAATTATTTTTTAATATTAAATATAAAAATTATACAAATAAAGGTTTTGAGTAGGTCATAGTTGTTGTTTTAGGTTATGAATTAAATTTATATATATTAAACCTCGTACCATACCTACTACTACATTATGGTTATCTAGAAGATATAGGAAAAAAATGATGGTTCTATATTGCATAACATGGGGCACTCAACACAAGTTATGTCAAGTGACAGATACTTCTTCATAAATAGTAATCTTCGTCAAGTGACAGACTCATCAGAGTCAACCAACAAACCACATCTCGATAGACAAAATAGCTCCCAACGTACATAAAGAAGACCATGCATAAAGAGTCCCACCCGGATCTGCCAAGGTCGCCTTCACTTGCTACATCCACTACCCCTTAGAGGGCTACTCCCCTACCCGCATGTGTTCATCCAATATTTTTTACGATAGTGACAGGAATGGAACCCTAGTACAATATAGAGATAAAATAGAAAAAAAAATGTAGGAAAAAATAACATGTGCCCATCGAAAGAAAACGATTCAAAAGAAAAGAATATAAGGAAGACGATGAAAAGGAAGAGAATGAGAAGCTAAATTTTTTGAAAATAACAAAGGGTCTATTTTTGATGAAAAGCCATGGGCATGGTCATGGTCATGGAAGCCACATGCACCACACAACTCTCCACACTGATTTTTATGGTAGCCATGGGCTTCTTTGCCTAGAATGCCTGGTTCTCCTTCAAAATTCTACTTCAGGCTTTAACTCCTCCTCGTCTTCTGTAGATGGATCATAAGGACAATGTTGGATACAAGGTCCTCTTTTATACATTTCAACTTAAACAAGAGGGATACTTGAAACACATTAACCCTTTCAAAGAAAAACAAATACATAATATATCAAAGCAAAACACAGTTCGATCTTCAATAGAAGCGTCTTGCTCAACCATATTTGGAATGAGTTCCAAACCATTTTTGTAACAGGTGTTGAACTTAAGAACATCTTGCTCAAGTCTTGTCTTTTAAAACCTGTTAATATGTGAGGAAAGGATACTTTCTAACCTGATAGACCAAATTTATTGTAAGCAAGTGGTTGACGTGTGAGGAAAATAAACTTTCTACCCATGATAAACCAGATTTAAGTATTTTGAGAGCAGAATGGTAACCGACCTTAAGTTGGGAACTAATTTAAGATTTAAACCATTTTTAAAAAGTAGCATGTAAGGTGTAAGGTTTAGGGTAGGGTATGTTTGTTATTTTTATTTTTAATATTATTTTGAAAGTTGAAATATTTAAAAATATAAAGTTGTATAGAGTATTGTTTAATTTAACTTGATAATATAGGAATGCAACTTTTTGGGAACATGGTTTTATGTATAAAAAATTATTTTTATTTTGATCATATTGTTAGGGTCATAATTTTATAAGTGAGATTTTATTTTGATGCATTTAAGAGGTATTGAAAATATTAGAGGAAGAACAATAATTTTATAAGACAACTTAAAAATGCAAAACAAAAGATTCCTTAAAAATGCAAAACAAAAAAATATAAAAAACAGTAACAATTTTTAGATGTTCATAGCCAAAATGCATCTTTAGATACGTTGACACATCAACATAAAGATAAAATACAAAAGTATAAGTCATAAGTATGTAATTTTAGTTAATGTGTACTTCTTTGTAACTCATGAAAGATGAATCATATTTCTGTATGAGTGACCTTTTAACTCATGAAAGGTAAACCACCATATTTATATATAGTTGATCTTCCATCTAAGATTAATGCTTAAAATATTTATTTTGTTTAGGGTTTATTTTTAGAGACATGACATAATTGCATAGATTTAAAGATTAAGTGTTTAAAGTTATAAAAGAAACATCTATCATGCTAATAAGCTAGAACAATAAAAATAAAATAAATATTCCTTAAATTTAAAAAATATATATATAATTTATAAATTAAAGTAAAATCACTGTAAGAGAAATTGTAAAGTACTACTTCAAATTCATATCAATAATCTAACATTACAAAGCTATCCACACATAAAACTATAATTGCTTAAAAAATTTAAATTCAAATTCTTTAAGATTTAAATTTAGAAGCTAACATTTAGAAGCCTCACATATTGACAAAAGGCAGGCATTAAGGCACTTCTAATGTAGACGAGGACATCCAATGTGTATCGTAAATAACACATTGACCAAAGAAAAAGGTCACAGGAATAAAGGGAAATTATTGGACACGCAGGAATAAAGGAACATTATTGGACAAAGTAAACCAAAAATAAAAACGTAGTCTAGCTGAAAACAAAGTGGATCTAAAGAAAGAAAAAACTAAATATAGGGATATCATGTAGGATCTATAATAAATTATAAAGCCAGATAACTTTGACGGGATGTGTTTTTGCCGGTGGAAAAAACACTCATGCTGGTTACCTTTTTCTTTCTTTGAGGTGGATCTCCTTTTCAAGCTTGGGGCAACTAAGGCTAGTAAAATTATTATTAACAATATTCAAATCCAAACCCATATTTTTTAAATTATAGTATGAACATTCAAATCAATAATATTGGGCAACAGTATCAACCAATGTCTGGTAAAGAACACACTGACCAAAGAAAAAGGTCACAGGAATAAAGGAACATTATTGGACAAAGTAAACCAAATATAAAAACGTAGTTTAGCTGAAAACAAAGTTGATTATAGTATTAATTTATAGGATTTGATTACAAGCTCTCCCACAGATGAGCCTTTTATTGATATTAGTTTATCTATATTTAATTATAGATATTTCATCTTTATAATATTATACATAATCAAAGAATTCCACCTCTATGCTGCTAACAATTGTGTTTGGGTTAAACGCTTCTGGGCGTGAGGATGGTCATGAGAGGACGAAGCTTGTGAGTGCCTGTATTTATTATCGTCTCGTAGTCCTCCTCGTGTCCTGCAGGCATTTCCCACATGAAATTCTGAGAAATCCGGGCAAGTGCCAAGGAAGCCATACTCACAGCCTGAGTCCATCCTGCACAAAGTCGTTTGCCGGCTCCGAATGTCATCGTCCTCTGGAGATCATCTTCTTCTCCGAACACCAGCAATTTTTGGATAGATTCTTGGGATGGTCAACAACATTTGATAACTCAATTTTTTGATTGGAGGCCTTGGAAGGAGGAGCTTCACCAAGCTAATTGGATAAATATGGCTAATTACTATCGATACCATACTGGTATTTAAAATATTGGTATATATTGGATCCCTATTGAGCACTAACCTATTCAAATTCTAGAAATTCAAAGACAAGACATCCAACACATCTTGCATATGACATCTCTTTCTTGGTCCCATTATAAAGATTGTTTTGGATGGAACAACACTACTAAGGGTGATTATTTAGTTGCTCAAGGTTATTTGGCCTTATGCCATAATAATACCAACCAATTTTATGACATATTTTCTCAATTGTGGGTTCAAAATATTTGGCCTAAGGTGAGGTTATTTCCTTGGCTTTTATTGCATCGTAGGTTGCTAACTGGTGGGTAACTTATAAAACATGGTTTTCATGGCCCTTTTAGATGCAAAATGTGTGAAGAGAATGTGGAAACTTTTAGCCATATTTTATTAAGTGTACCTTATCCTTTGAGCTATGGAGGAGAATGACCATCTTACTTGACTTTTGTGGTCCAATTTTTGTACTTTTAAATAGCTTTGGAGGAATTGACCTAAATAGTAGAGTGTTGATCATTTTATTAGGTAGTTAGTTTGGATGGGTTCTACCATTCTACCTTGGAATATATGGAATAAAAGGAATAACCAAAATTTCAATTAATAAAAAAGGATATGCACTATATCTAGAAAAAGACCATTGCAAACTTAGTTCAATCAATCCAACAACTCCTTAATCACCCCAAAACTCCCACCAAAGATGGGATCAAGTGATGCAAATATTGAAGATTAAATCTTCTAAGGGTAATCGACTTAAATGGAATGTGAGTAATTGCAAGATGGAAAGAACAAGGAAATGGTAGCCTCCTCCTAAGGATTATGGAAAAGTCAATACTGATGGAGCCTCCAGGGGGAACCCTGGAAAAGCTAGTGTAGGAGTAATTGGTAGACTTTCAAATGGTTCCTTGGTTTTCACTTTTACTGAGAACTTGGGTATCCTTTCCAATAACCTTGCTAAGGGGTATGGTATCCTCAAAGGCCTTCAAGAGGCTTCTAAGGTTGGATGGGAAAACGTGTTGGTTGAATCTGACTCCCAACTCATGATTAATATTTTGAAGACTCCTAAGAATCATAAGATTGATTGGGGAATAAAAAGAATTGTTGAGAAGGTTCAATTAACAAGAGTGCTGATGTTTTAGCTAATTAGGTATTGACAAAGGTGATCTTAATTTTTTTTTATTAATACTTCTTATACACATCCACTGTGGGGATTGAACCTGGGTCACATCATCGATAATGGAAGTGGCATCCTTACCAGTAGACCACATCACGTGGATAAAGGTGATTTTACTTGCTACGACAACCCTCCTAGATGATGGGCTTCACAAATTAGGGAAGCTCTTCTTTTTATATTTTTTTTTGGATGGCTCCTGTACTAGAGGTACCTAGTTCCTTTTTGCTTTGTTTTTACTTCTCTTTGGTTTGGTCAGGGTTTTTTAGTTCCCTAGCTTAGACATATCTTTCTTATGTTTCCTCTGTTCAATCTTGCATTTAAAGTCTTTTGGCCTAAAAAGGTTGTAGTTGTGTTTTTTTAGTTTTTCGAGGGGTGTGTTTTTTGTACTATTTTGTTTTTTTTGTTTTTATGTTTTTTTTTTGTATTTTGTTTTGTATTTTTGTTGTTTATCATGTTTTTTTTTGTGTTTTGTGTTTTTTTTAAAGTGTTTGTGTGTTGTTTTGTTGTTTTTATGGTTTTCTTATGTGTTTTGTATTTTGTTGTTATTTTTTATTTTATTTATTTATTTTTGAGTTTTTGTTATATTTATGCTTTTATGTTGATTTGTTTGTTTTGTGTTTTTTTCGTTTGTTTGTCTTTGTTTTTTTATGTTGTTGTGTTTGTTTCTAATTGTTTTTGTTGTTTTAGGCATGCTCATTGAGTGTGTTGAAGGAGGTAAGCCAAGTGTGAGTCCTTGGTATTTTTGATGGAATAGATACCTCTGCGTCCTTGGGACTTACCCAAAAGTGGCATCCCATTTGAGGTGTTTTCCACAAAAAAAAAATTGCAAAGTACTACTTCAAATTCACACCAATAGTATAATATTACTAAACTATCCATACATAAAACAATAGTTGCTTTGAAAGTTTAAATTCAAATTCATTAATGAAGAAAGACCCACCCTCATTCCTCCCCTCCTCCATCTCCCAAAAAAAAAAACCATTATTTTATATAAACATTTAGAAGATTCATATATTAAGAAAAGGCAGATATTAAGACACTTCATGTCATGTAAACATACTTCAATTTTTAAATTATTTTTCAATATCAAATATAAGAATTATATATTAAAAAAAAACCATTATTTTATACAAACATTTAGAAGCTTCACATACTAAGAAAAGACATATATTAAGGCACTTCATCTCATGTAAACATACTTCAATTTTTAAATTATTTTTTAATATTAAATATATAAATTATATAAATAAAGGTTTTGAGTAGGTCATAGTTGTTCTTTTGGGTTATGAATTAAATTTTTATATATTAAACCTCGTAATTTTGGGTTATGAATTAAATTTTTATATATTAAACCTCGTACCATACCTACTACTGCATTATGGTTATCTAGAAGATATAGGGAAAAAAATGGTTCTATATTGGCACTCGGCACTCAACACAAGTTATGTCAAGTGACGGATACCTCTTCAACAATAGGCATCTTCGTCAAGTGACAGACTCATCAGAGTCAACCAACAAACCACATCTCGGTAGACGAAATAGCCCCCAACGTACAAAGAGAAGACCATGCATAACACCCGGTTCTGCCAAGGCCGCCTTCACCTGCTGCATCCACTACCCCTTAGAGGGCTACTCCCCTGCCCGCATGTGTTCATCCAATGTTTTTTACGACAGTCACAGGATTGGAACCCTAGTACAATATAGAGATAAAATAGAAAAAAAAAAAAACGAAGTAGGAAAAAATAACATGTGCCCACCGAAAGAAAACGATTCAAAAGAAAAGAATATAAGGGGTCTGTTGTTGATGAAAAACCATGGGCATGGTCATGGTCATGGCAGCCACAGGCACCACACGACTCTCCACACTGATTTTTATGGCAGCCATGGGCTTCTCTGCCTAGAATACCTGGTTCTTCTTCAAACTTCTACTTCAGGCTTTAACTCCTCCTCGTCTTCTGTAGATGGATCATAAGGACAATGTTGGATACAACGTCCTCTTTTATACATTTCAACTTAAACAAGAGGGATACTTGAAACTCATTAACCCTTTCAAAGAAAAACAAATACATCATATATCAAAGCAAAACACAGTTCGATCTTCAATAGAAGCGTCTTGCTCAACCATCTTTGGAATGAGTGCCAAACCATTTTTGTAATGGGTGTTGAACTTAAGAACATCTTGCTCAAGTCTTGTCTTTTAATACTTTCTAACCTGATAGACCAGATTTCTTGTAAGCAAGTGGTTGACGTGTGAGGAAAGTAAACTTTCTACCCATGATAAACCAGATTTCAGTATTTTCAGAGCAGAATGGTAACCGACCTTACGTTGGGAACTAATTTAAGATTTAAATCATTTTAACCGACCTTACGTTGGGAACTAATTTAAGATTTAAATCATTTTTAAAAAGTAGCATGTAGGGTGTAAGGTTTAGGGTAGGGTATGTTTGTTATTTTTATTTTTAATATTATTTTGAAAGTTAAAATATTTAAAAATATAATAAGGTTGTATAGAGTCTTGTTTAATTTAACCTGATAATATATGAATGTGATTTTTCTGGAACATGGTTTTATGTATAAAAAATTATTTTTATTTTGATCATATTGTTAGGGTTATAATTTTATAAGTGAGATTTTGTTTTGATGCATTTAAGAGGTATTGAAAATATTAGAGGAAGAACAATAATTTTATAAGATAAGGTATGAAAAAAATGCTCTAAAGGTCCTTAAAAATGTAAAACAAAAAAAAATATAAAAAACAGTAACAATTTTTAGATGTTCATAGCCAAAATACATCTTTAGATATGTTGACACATCAACATAAAGATAAAATACAAAAGTATAAGTCATAAGTATGTAATTTTAGTTAATGTGTACTTCTTTGTAATTCATGAAAGATGAATCATATTTCTGTATGAGTGACCTTCTAACTCATGAAAGGTAAACCACCATATTTCTATATAGTTGATCTTCCATCTAAAATTAATGCTTAAAATATTTACTTTGTTTAAGGTTTATTTTTAAAAACATAACTTTAATGCATAGATCTAGAGATTAAGTATTTAAAGTTATAAAAGAATCATCTATCATGCTCATAAACTAGAACAATAAAAATAAAATAAATATTCTTTAAATTTCAAATAAAACATAATCTATAAATTAAAGGAAAATTGTAAAGAACTATTTCAAATTCATATCAAATAATCTAACATTACAAAGCTATCTACACATAAAACTATAGTTGTTTAAAAATTTTAAATTCAAATTCTTTATGATTTAAATTTAGAAGCTAACATTTAGAAGCCTCACATATTGACAAAAGGCAGGCATTAAGGCACTTCTAATGTAGACGAGGACATCCAATGTGTATCGTAAAGAACACGTTGACCAAAGAAAAAGGTCACAGGAATAAAGGAAAATTATTGGACACACAGGAATAAAGGAACATTATTGGACAAAGTAAACCAAAAATAAAAACGTAGTCTAGCTGAAAACAAAGTGGATCAAAAAACTAAATATAGGGATATCATGTAGGATCTATAATAAATTATAAAGCCAGATAACTTTGACGGGATGTGTTTTTCCCGGTGGAAAAAACAATCATGCTCGTTACCTTTTTCTTTCTTTAAGGTGGATCTCCTTTTCAAGCTTGGGACAAATAAGGCTAGTAAAATTATGGTTAACAATATTCAAATCCAAACCCATATTTTTTAAATTATAGTATGAACATTCAAATCAATAATATTGGGCAACAATATCAACCAATGTCTGGTAAAGAACACACTGACCAAAGAAAATAAAGAAAGAAAAAGGTCACAGGAATAAAGGAACATTATTGGACAAAGTAAACCAAATATAAAAACGTAGTTTAGCTGAAAACAAAGTTGATTATAGTATTAATTTATAGGATTTGATTACAAGATCTCCCACAGATGAGCCTTTTATTGATATTAGTTTATCTATATTTAATTATAGATATTTCATCTTTATAATATTATAAATAATCAAAGACTTCCACCTCTATGCTGCTAACCATTGTCTTTGGGTTAAACGTTTCTGGGCGTGAGGATGGTCATGAGAGGACGAAGCTTGTGAGTGCCTGTATTTATTATCGTCTCGTAGTCCTCCTCGTGTCCTGCAGGCATTTCCCACATGAAATTCTGAGAAATCCTGGCAAGTGCCAAGGAAGCAATACTCACAGCCTGAGTCCATCCTGCACAAAGTCGCTTGCCGGCTCCGAATGTCATCGTCCTCTGGAGATCATCTTCTTCTCCGAACACCAGCTGTCTCTCTGGTTTCCACTCATCCGGATTCTCCCATTCTCCCTCGTAGTTGTTCGCTCCGTAAATGTTAATCAAGATCTGAACATAAATCGATTCACTCCTCAGAATTTTAGTTGCATTAAAACTCGATTCTTTTTCCAATGAAAACATGTTCTATATTTATTACCTGCCATCCTGCCGGGACATGGTAGCCGTCAATCTCCACGTCCTCGTGCACCACACGCAAGGGCACCAGCGGCAACGGAGAATGTCTGCGGATGGTCTCGTAAAAAACCGCTTTCAGGTATGGTAAGTTGGGCAAGTCACCTTCTTCCACACATTTGTTTCCACAAACTTTCTCTATTTCTTTGAAGAGCCGATCCTGTTCAAAATGCAGAATTTTATCTCTATAGAAAAGAATAACTGTAGAAAAGAATGACCAATGTTGAATCTATCGCACCTGAACGTGAGGATTCTTGGCAAGTTCGAACATGGCCCAGACCACAGTAACGTGAGTTGTAGTTGTACTTTCGATTATGGGTTCCCATATTGCCGTCTCCAATTGCTTCTCTCGTAGACCCTCACCTTCCTTGAGTAACATGTCCAGATATCCCTTCGCCTCCTTAACCCATTCACATATTAATAATTAGTTTCTAGAAGATGTATATAATAACGAAGGCATCCAGGTAGAATCTCACCTTTCCTGAGGATAGAAGTTCTCTTTCTTGACGAATGAGAGCCTTCACGACTGCAGCTCTTCTGCGAGTGACTTCCTTCAACATTGCATGCAGTTTTTTGTTTGGAAACCATCGATTTACGAAAGGAACAAAGTCTCTCCAATTGATTTCAAGAGCAGCAGTAGCAGGATCTCCGATGATGAGATGATACATATCTTGCACGCTTACAATTTCGCTACCCAACTCCTCAACGTATAAGGGCTTCACATCCCTTCCTATCACCTGTCAAGACATTGAAGTTTTAATGTTTCCATATTACAATCAGGTATTAAAGTGAAACTAAAGCTTTAATGTTTCCATATTACAATTAGGTATTAAAGTGAGTTAAATATTAAGTATTAATGTTTTTAACACACCACAATAACTATTAAATTGAAACACAATTTCATAATAAAGGACTTCCTCACTTCTAAGCCAAACACAATATTAATAATTCTTATAAAACCAACAATTAATGTGAAACATAATTCCATCTTAGGAATATTAATGTAAAGAATTTTAACTTTTTATATAAAACTTGGTATTAGATTCACGTTATACACTACATTAACTTCTTGGTAAAATATTTACACCAACAATTTAAAAATAAAATATTTTAAAAATATATCACTACAATATTTTTAGATGACAAATTTTTATAATAAAACATAGGTTTTTACGAAAGATTTCTTCATACTAAAATTTAAACTTAAAAACTTTGCTCTGTACTAAAAAAAAACTCAAGGAGAAAAAAAAAATAGAAACTTTGCTCTACTCTATTGAAAACGATGAAATTATTAACACGGAAAAAAGGAAAAGAAACGGATGTATATTTTCGTGGGGATGTACTTGGTTTAGAGCGAAAGAAAACACGTGATCAAGCAAGATCTTGCTCATGTTTACTGCATCCTGGCCGTCAGCACTGCAGTGGTTCAATGCACTGTAGATGGAACTGATGAGCTTCTGCACCACTTCTTCCCGCATCTTCACGTTATTTCTCTGTTTGAAGCAAAAGCCCACATGAAGAACCAATTAATAGAAATAACCATTAAACAAGAAACGAGATTGTGAACGTACATAATTTTTATATAAATGGGTGGAGAAGAGATTATGTTATGTAAATACCTGAGGAGCTGTTCCAAGGAGGTGCGTGACCATGAGCTTCTTTAGTAAACGATGGTCTTTTCCATAGTCGGACAAGGCCACCATTGTTTTATCCAACGACAGCACCTGCAATGCTGTCGTGAGTTTCTTCGCCGTAATGGAGGAATGCTTCTCTGTCATGGCCTGTCACACACATTCACATTCCAAATGACCCCAAATTTTCAAATGAAATTCTAGTTGTTGATGCGGCAATCGGAGCAAGCAAGAACAAACTCACTTGTCTGGCAGCCTTGGATGAACTCAACACAACGACGGCAGAGGTGGCGCCCGTGCGCACGGAGTAGATCGGACCGTAGGTTTTGGCCCAGCGTGTGAACGTCCGATGGGGAACCTTATCCTTGTGCAGCACCAACTCCTTCACGATCGTCCACACCCCCATACCTGCGTTCACACACTCTTCATCCATTAACACCAAAGAATAGGATTTATTAGAAAGCGAAAAAAAGAGAGAGAGACGTAGTTCAGTATAAACTTACGTGGGGGATACTTTTTGGACTTGGATGATCTGGATTTCATGGCAATAGCGAATAGGACGGCCAACACAAGAAGCTGAAGTGCAGTCCATGATCCAAACAAATCCAACGACATATTGTTCAAGCACTAAGTGCAGGACGTATGAAGGATGATCTGTGAGAGAACTATCCCTTCACACAAATATATAGCCTCCAAATTCTTTAGGTAAATTAGGGAGTCTTCAAAAGTTTGTGGATTGGTAAGATTTTCGGTACTTGGTTCAAACATTAGAGCATGTTATAAAGGTAACTGTAATGATTTGACACTGTGTTTGGAAGCAGATACTTAGTGGAGAATGTCTGACCCCACTTTTACCTGTTAAGGATGAAAGGATGTTACCGATTTCTCTATAAATTCTTTTAACCTATTAATATGATGATGCAAGTCTAATAACATATTCCATGATTGAAATTCCAACACATGCAACTCTAATAACATTTTATCGCTTTTGTTTTTATGCTTGAATTTTCTTATTGGCATGTGTTTTTGTTTATTGGCCGATGTAACCTTCGTGGGTTACGCTCCGACAAATGCGGATGTAACCTTCTTGGGTCCCGCTCCGACAAATTTGCCTTGTTTTCTTTTTATGGTGACGACCCCAACAGTTTCGTTAAGAATTACCTCATTTAGATAATCAACCAAGGTTTGAAAAACATTTCGCACTTCAAAAAAGGCCGTAAAAGCCGTTACTCGCACTAATAAAGTGGATCATCAAATATCTTGGGATCACTTTTGGAGTTGATGATTGCGGAAGGTCATGTGGGAAGATTGGGTTCTCATGTAAACGAAACTTTCTAGTTGGCCTATTAGATTTTTGTTATTCGCCAGTTTCTCCTATTGGTCACTAAAGTTTAGGTTTCAGTTAGATCTTTATAGTCTTATATGTTTAATTCTGCGGTTAAAGATGACTGTCATAAATTCATTCTCTATTGAGATGATTTCTGTGGTAGAATGGTTTTGTTTCTTTATCAATTAATTTTGAAATTTTTTCAGTATGAATTTTAGAATGTTTTCATCAAATTTATGATTTTTAAAATGAATCCATAAAATAATTTGTTAAAATTTATCAAATAATTATTTTAATAAATAATTTAAATTTAAGCGAAGTGAATTCTAAAAAAAATCAACAATAATTACCTATAAACACAAATGAATCCACATTTTTTATAAGACAACTTATTAAAATTTATCAAACACCTATCCTACACCTGTGTTACTCTAAATAATAATTTCTAACAATGCCATAAACCTTGGTACGAATTGGCTTAATAAGTCTAATTGAAATTAGTGCAGCTACTAAACAACCTAAAAAGTCTAATTAAAATTAGTGGAGGTACGAAACGGCCTCAAAATCTAAATGTGACAAATTTGTTTGATATGAATTTACTGCACTCTGTCCGATCCTTCCAACAAGGTCAAAGGTGTGTCTTGCATGGTTTTCCCTTTTCCGTGCAGGGCCCAATAACAAAACAAAGATGAACACCTGTGCAGGGCCCAGTAACATTTAAAACATATGGCCGTTAAAGAGAATCTCGTGCTAAACAAGAACAATAATTGTAGGCCAGTCCTCGTTGACTTAATATATTGGTGATTTAATAGATTGGTGGTAGATACCGGGCCTTGTCCACTCGTTGGTGTTGGTCGGCAAAGAGAATCTCGTGCTAAGATATGAGGTGACGTTAATTGTGTACAATGAACCATTCTAATTCTCTGGAGTCGATTCTTTGAGGTACTCGAAATAACATGTTTTTAGTGTCTATCCTTCGTCTGGATATTCATTTGTTCCTTTGCTTTCTGATAATGAGAGTCATCCTTAGTTTTCGCTTACAGTGGACACATGGTTAAAATATATATCCCTCGTGTGGTTATTCGTTTGTTCCTTTGCTTTCTAATAATGATAGTCATCCTTAGTTTTAAAATCTAAAATTATTTAATTGAAAATTTAGTATAATAAATAGACACGTGCATATTTAAAAATTAAGACTTGCAAATAAAATATATAATTCAAAAAATTAAATGGTATGATGTCAAGTAATTAAATTAATTCAAAAAAATTTAAATGGTATGATGTCAAGTTATTTAATTATAGAGTTTAATGTGTAGTGTTAAATATTATTATATGGTTATTAAAATAACATGGTAAATGTAGTTATGATGTAATACGTATGGAGATTTTTTCAATCCCATGTAGTCAAATTATTAAAAAAAAAATTAAAAACAAAAATCTTTTATATAAAATCTTCTTCAATATCGTCAAATTGTATTGTACTAAAAAGGTTATCCTTCTCACTTTAGAATTTTCAAGGAAGCATAATAGAGAATGTTAAGGAATTATTTTTTGGCTAACTTTTTTGATAATAAGATACCTTAAATAGGTTTACATATGCACAACAAACTATCTCAAACAAAGAAAGCATGGTTTGTGTAGTTATAACAAACCACTTACAAACAAATAGATGATGCAATAAACTAGCCAAAACTGGTAAAACAAAAACAATATAACCACATGATATTATTCTTCATCATCCTTCCTAGGTGGAAGCACTAGATTCCAATATTTATAAAAGAGAAGGAATAAGAATAGACTAAAAACCAAATCTTGACATTGTGTAACGACCCAAATACACACAAACAAAAACATACAAAAATAGAAAGATTTTTTTCTAAGGAGAGAGACTCATGAACCCTTCATGAACCCCTAATCCAACCTAATATTTGCCTAATTTTTAAATCCCCTAAGTTTTCCTGAAAGCTACATCTCACGAGATATCCTACCGCAAATCCACTTTGTGTATGTGTAACATGTGTTACTGCAAACAAGTCTATCTATCTCATCACTCTTGATGAGTTAGACTTATCACCCTCAATCAATCGAAGGTATACACACATCACCATAACATACACAAGCTATTATGTGTAGGTATGCTATGAGTATAACGAGTTAAGGTATCCATATCATCTATCTGACGAGCTATCTTAACTCAGATTTAGTCTCTCCACAACTTAGTATTTTATCTCCCTAAGGGGTCTCAATTCCCTTAGGTCTACTATGTTCGCACTAAGGGGTTCTCAATTCCCTTAGGTCACCTATGTTCACCCTAAGGGGTTCTTAATTCCCTTAGGTCACCTCTGAGTTCACCCTAGAACTCTACTCTTGATCTTATCATTCCAATAAAACAAGAATACACCTATATTTTAAAACAAGAAAAGCATAGTCACTAAGCATCCAGAAAAGAAAATAAAAAAAAAGAAGGATCAATACTAAACGAGAATCATACACATTTTAAATCCAAATACAGTATTAAAGTAAAAATACCTTCTCTACACTAATAACCAGTTATTGCATTAAATATTTGTATAGTAAGCCCATATTACTCTTAATATTATTAATGTCATAATTTGGGATATCTCCCCATAATTCTAGACTACTTGAGCATAAGTAAATAAATATAAAATACAATTACCTAGTATTTGGTTCCATTTAACTCCTCACTTCTCCTTTCTTCCCATTGGTTCTTTGAGGGTAGTAGGGGATCAGGATACTCATGGTTCAATATAGAAATACCTCTAAATGCATCTATTCATTTAGTTTTCCAAATTGCAACTATACAAAATTTAATTAAGTTTACAACCATCTAATGCATAATGAATTTTATAAAAGACCCTTTACTTTTATTTTCACCTCTCATGTTCTCTTAGAGAGTCATCCAACATGTACCAATTAGTTCAAGGTCTCACTTCAATAAAATATATTTATTTTTAAAGCATTAAAGTCCCATACCTTTAACTTCTAAAACAATTCCTTCAATCATTCCCTAAATCAAAGCCCCATAACTCTAAATCAAAGAATAATTCTAATCATCAACTTAATTCATAAAAAGCTCATTCAAATCCAACCATATTTTAAAGCATTAAAGTCCCATACCTTTAACCTCTAAAATAAGTCCTTCAATCATTCCCTAAATCAAAGCCCCATAACTTTAATTCAAAGGATAAATCTAATCATCAACTTAATTCATAAAAATCTCATTCAAATCCAACCATATTTTAAAGCATTAAAGTCCCATACCTTTAACCTCTAAAACAAGTCCTTCAATCATTCCCTAAATCAAAGCCCCATAACTTTAATTCAAAGAATAATTCTAATCATCAACTTAATTCATATAAGCTCAATCAAATCCAACCATGTTTTAAAGCATTAAAGTCCCATACCTTTAACCTCTAAAACAAGTCCTTCAATAATTCACTAAATCAAAGCCCCATAACTTTAATTCAAAGAATAATTCTAGTCATCAACTTAATTCATATAAGCTCAATCAAATCCAACCATGTTTTAAAACATTAAAGTCCCATACCTTTAACCTCTAAAACAACTCCTTCAATCATTACCTAAATCAAAGCCCCATAACTTTAATTCAAAGAATAATTCTAATCATGAACTTAATGCATATAAGCTCAATCAAATCCAATCATGTTTTAAAACATTAAAGTCCCATACCTTTAACCTCAAAAACAAGTCCTTCAATCATTCCCTAAATCAAATCTCCATAACTTTCTAACCATCCACTTTAATTCATGAAAGCTTTGTCATAAATTCTATAACATAAATCTAGTCATCAATTCTATAACATAATTATGTTACCTTATGAAACACTCTAAAATAAAATCTACATCATAGACTTACTTAATGAAATATTTACAACCTTATTGGAAGATTCATAACCTTAATTCAAGATTCTTAACCTTATACAAAGACTCACTACTTTAATTAACAAAGTAGCCTTCACGATCTTACTGAGCAAAGGTCTTACTTAAATTAAAGTCACATAGTTTATATATTTATTTAAAGGTCATACTTTAATTAAAAACTGCTAAGATAATTTTCAGCCATCAAAGGTTTATTTTTTTAATTAAGGACCCATAAGGTGTTTCATAAAATCAAAGGTATGTTTTAATATTTATTCCATAAGACATATCATAATAATAAAGGTATGTCTTTGGAATCCATGGTCTTGGATAAGCTAAGATATAAGAAGACCTCTCTTCCAATCACTTATTTAAGTATTCCCATAAATATTCAAAGACAAAAAAATAAAGATTGGAATTGGTTGTTGGACAAAGTCAAGAAGAAAATTAGAAAGTGGACCAACAAGTGGCTTTCTTATGGGGGTAGAATCACCTTGGTAAAATCAGTCCTTCAAGTTATTCCTATTTATGTTTCTTTCGTTTTGAATATTCCAAAGGCTGTTCTTCGAGAATTGGATCAAATCAGTCAGTGTTTCCTTTGGAGTGGTACTAAAGAGAAAATAAAATGGGCCTTGGTGAAATGGGATACTTTATGTCTTCCTAAGAGTGAAGGGGGGTTAGGTTTACGGTCTTCAATTACTAACAACAAAGCTTTAGCTGCTAAATTATATTGGAGGATGTTGCATAACTCCAATGCTCTTTGGGCCAATAATCTCCATGCTAAATATGTTGAGAACAAAAGTCCTGAAGACCTTATTCGCTATCAACTTCCTACCAAAGGTTCGCCCATTTTAGCAGTTCTTAATACTAGTGAGGATTTGATAAAGAAAAAATTATTTTGGATCATTCATAATGGTCAACATGCAAATTTTTGGACAGATTCTTGGGATGGTCACAAGCCTTTGATAACTCAGTTTCCCGATTGGAGGCCTTGGATGGAGGAGCTTCACCGAGCTAATTGGATAAAGGTGGCTAATTATTGTCGATACCATATTGGTAATTCAAATGTTGGTAGATATTGGATACCTATTGAGGACTGGCCTATTCAAATCCTAGAAAGGCAAAGACAAGATATCCAAGGCATCCTTCATATGAGATCCCTCTCTTGGTCCCATGAAAAAGATTGTTTTGGATGGAACAACACTACTAAGGGTGAGTATTCAGTTGCTCAAGGTTATTTGACCTTATGCCATAATAATCCCAACCATTCTTTTGACATATTTTCTCAATTGTGGGATAAAAAGCTCTATCCTAAGGTGAGGTTCTTTAATTGGCTTTTATTGCATCGTAGAGTGCTTATTGGTGAGCAACTTATGAAGCATGGTTTTCATGGCCCTTTTAGATGTGAAATGTGTGAAGAGAATGTAGAAAATATCAACCATATTTTTATTGAGTGTACTTTAGCCTCTAAGTTGTGGAGGAGAATGGCCACTTTACTTGGCTTACAATGGTCCAATTTTTTTACTTTTGAATAGCTTTGGAGGGATTGGCCTAATCAAGAGGGTGTTGATAACTTTATTAGGCAGTTAGTTTGGATGGGTTCTACCATTCTTCTTTGGAATATTTGGAATGAAAGGAACAACCGAATTTTTAATCAAGATAGGAAGGATATTCACTATATTTGGCAAAAGACCATAACCAACTTAGTTGAATTAGTCCATCATCTCCTTAATCACCCCCAAAACTCCCACCAAATATGGGATCAAGTGATGCAAAGATTGAAGATTAAACCTTCTAAGGGCAATCATCTTAAAGGGAATGTGAGTATTAGTAAATTGGATAGGAATAGAAATTGGCAACCTCCTCCTAAGGATTTTGGAAAATTCAATACTGATGGAGCCTCTAGAAGGAACCCTGGAAAATCCTGTGTGGGAGGAATTGGTAGACTTTCATATGGCTCCCTGGTTTTTACTTTTGCTTGAGAATTTGGGTATTCTTTCCAATAACCTTGCTGAGGGGTATGGTATCCTTAGAGGTCTTCAAGAGGCTACTAAGGTTGGATGGGAAAAGGTGTTAGTTGAGTCTAACTCTCAACTTATGATTAATCTCTTGAAGAATCCTTCTAAGAATCATAAGGTGGATTGGAGAATAAAAAGAATTATTGAGAAGATTCAGTTAATCTAGATGGGATTTTTGAAAGTTGATTACAATTATGTGGTCAGAGATCAAAACAAGAGTGCTGATGCTTTAGCTAATTGGGCTTTGGACAAAGGTGATATTACTTGTTATGGCCACCCTCCTATATGGTGGTCTTCTCAAATTAGGGAAGCTCTTCTTTCTATCATTTCTTTGGATGGCTCCAGTTCTGAAGGTACCTAGTTTCTTCTTGTTTTTTTTTTGCTTCTCTTTGGTTCATTTAGTTTTTTTTAATTCCCTATCTTATTCTATTCTTTATTTTGTTTCCTCTGTTGATTCTTACCTTAATAGTCTTTTGGCCTAGATAGGTCTTTGTTTTGTTCATTTTTTATTTCTTTTTTCCTTTTTGTTTTTGTTGTTTAGTTTTTTAAGGTGGGTGGATTTTTTTTTTTGTTTTTTTTTTTGTGTTCTTTGTGTTGTTTTTTGTTGTTCTTGTGTTTTTGTTGTTTTGTTTTTTGTTTTTTATGTTTTTTGTTATTGTTCTTGTGTTTTTTTCATTCTTCTTCTTGGGTTTCTCTTTGTTTGTGTTATTTCATGTTTTTATGGGTGAGTGTTTTCTATATTTTTTGTTTTTTTATTGTCTGTTGTTGTTTGTTTTTTATTTTTATTTTTGTCTAATTTTTTAATTTTTTAGGTTTTGGTTGTGTTTATTTTTCTTATTTTTTTTTGGGTTGTCTTTGTAGTGTTATGTTGTTTTTGTCTTGTTTGTGTTTTGTTTTGTGTTTCTTGTGTTTTTCTATGTGGTTTGTGTTGTGGTTTCTTTTATCTTATTGTGCGTGTTTGGTTGTGCTTTGGTTTTTGACACACTCAAGGAGCATGTTTTTTATTTTATTTTATTATTTTTGTTGTTATTTGCTTATTTTTAATTGGGTTTGTGTGTTTGTTTGCTCCTTGAGTGTGTCAAAGGTGGTAGGCCAAGTCCGAGTCCTGGGCATTTTTGGTGAAATGGATACCCCTGCCTCCTTGGGTCTTACCCGAAAGTGGCATCCCTTTTGGGATGTTTTCCACAAATAAAAGTAAATAAATAAATAAATAAAGGTATGTCTTAATATTTATTTTATAAGACATCATATAATATTCAAAGTTCAGCTTTAATATTTAATTTATAAGACATCATATAATATTCAAAGGTCTGCCTTAATATTTATTTTATAAGACATCTCACCTTACTATTATCTAGGACCTTAGATTACTGAAATCATGGTGGCAGTAATATAGCTTCAGCAAGGAGGTCAACGATGGCTACCTTGGAGTTCAAGGAGAGAACAACTAGTCACTCTCCACTCTACCTAGGGTTTCATTAACTCAAACATTTACTTGCATGCATGATGGCTTTCTTAGCCGCGGTGCTTCCTCACTCTTATAGTAGTAAAAATATAGCTACAACGTTCTCATAATCGCTTATTGGCTCTTCTAGACACAGTGTTTCCTCACTCATACAGTGGGAAGTCATAGTGTTTCCATCAATGATTGGTGGCTCTTCTAGACATGGCACTATACTTTGTCATGCAGTGGGGAAAAACACAATGTTGTCATCAATGCTTGGTGGTTTACAAGACACAACACTTCCTCATGTAGTGGAAAAAAACACAACATTGACATCAGCACTTTGTGGCTTAGAATACACAACACTTCCTCATGCAATGGGGAAAACATAGTGTTGCCACCAATGCTTGGTGGCTTACAAGACACAACACTTCCTCACGCAGTGGGGAAAAACACAACATTTCCATAAAAGCTTGGTCTATGGTGAGGCCAAATTTTCATAAAAGTAATCAGTAAAGATGCTCATAGGGATCCCAAACCAGCCATAGATGTTTTCTTGTGTTTAAATTAAAATAACTAAGCTTCAAACATTTGGAGTAACTTAACATGCTACAAGGGGGGTTTAACTAGGTTTCATACTATTTTTCACATCATAAAAATAAAGCATGAAACGGTAAGCTTAGAAACCTCCAACCTTTGTTCTCCTACGCACTAGAAACCAATAGCTCCTCCATTAATTTCCTCCTTTTCTCGTTGTGCGCTCCTATGTGTTTTCTCCTGTTTCCTTTGCCTCTCTCCTTTGTGTCCCCTCTCCTCTTCCTTTTCATTTATTTTTTCTTCCTTACCTTATGTACCCTTGCTCCTAGGTGGTCCATTTACGTCCATATCTCTTGATATCTGCACCATCCTTACACCTCCTTTCCCTTCAATACTGGCATCCCTCATCTCACCTTACTCTTATGGCACAAATTATCCTATCTCTTATTTCCATTTTGAAAAAGAATAGAGCCTCCAGGACATTTACATAGGTTGCACTTCATATGGAGAAAAGACATTATAATTTTTAAATGAAAGTAGCATCCCTTTAAAATAAAATATCCCTCAAGATATTTTATTTTGACTTAAAAATATATATTCCTTTTTTTTTAACCAATTTCCTAATTGTTTTTTTTTTTATAATAAAATATTTCTATCTATTATCAAATGGATTTATTTCATTTTTTTTTTCATTTTTTTCATTTCATTAAAGTTTATTAATCAATTTGCAATATCATTAAAATAAAATTCTTCAATTACTTTTAAATGAATTTTTAATTTTTCACAAAGATAAATTTTATTAATGAGTTTAAATGAACTCACATCATCATTTAATAAAACCTCATTAATTTGTTTAAATGAACCTTCAATTAAATTATTTAAACCTAATCCCTTTTTTCTTCATAAAAACTGATGCTCACATAACATTTCAAAATAACCATTGACTTTATGCAACTACATGCATTTTTGCAGTTGTTCTACTATTGAAATTCCAACATTAAGATACCCAAGTCATAATGCAGGAAAAAGCAATTAAGTTTACATAGCAACAAAGAGGGAATCTTTCCATCAACCCAATCACCCATCTCAACCAAATATTTTATGATAGCTACTAGGCTATCAACTAAGGCTCAAGGCGATCAATCATTTACGATTATCCCTTCTGCTAATGCATGCCTATATGAAGGTATCTATACATGTTACCTCCGAGTACCTTAATCATCATTTCCCATGATCTTAAGTACCCTCATTTTTGGTGGATTTTTCTACCTTCTCCACCAATAAGTGTACCTGATCCTGCACACTTGATAATATGTTAGCAATAACATGCCCTTCTAAATCAACTAAACATCATATAGTTGGTTCAATTGTTCAAACTAGGTATCACCACATCATAGGTTAATACATTGTTTCTTTGTGCCAAATTGTCCACTAGGGAGGGTCATGACATCCTCCCCTGCCAGAACTAAACATCGTCCTCAGTGTTTCTAGTTTCTTTAGTTTTTGATAGAAAAATAAAAATTATTACATTATATATTTTCAAACAAAAATGAAAAATATTTTCGCATAACCTCCACTTTCTCCCAAGTGGCATGAGAACTAGTCCCATGGACCTTACATTGTTTAAGAGTCCTATTTTACATGGACTTAGAATGAAACTCGAGAATATTCACCAAAAGTACTTCAATGGCCTTCAAATTTGCCATATACAAATTAGAAACATCTCACACATGTTTAGGGTCAGCAACATACTTTCTAAGCAAGGATATGTGAAAAGTGCCATGGATTTTGGATAGATTTGGTGGTAATGCAAGTCGGTATGCAACCAAAATAATATTTTCCATGATTCCAAAGGGTCCCACAAAACGTGGATCCAAATTCATGGATTTAATATCACTCTTCTTCGGCTTAACCCTTAAGAACACCTTATCTACAACAAAATACTCTTTTGGAATATTTTTTAGATCTACATAACTCTTCATGGATTTGTGGTATCCTTCTTCCTTCCTACCCAAAATAAGATTATTTTCATATTTTCTCACATTTTGGCTCCTCTCAAATGAGAAAAATAAGGATATCTATGGGCTTCTTGCATTATCGAGTTCCTTAAATCACCCATATTTGGTATGATGACCCTTCCATTATAACATAGAAAGTCATCTCTTATACTAAATTCCTTATTTCCTTCAGGATATTTGTTCATCTTAACTTGAATTTCTTGGCAGTACTCATCCCGAGATTGCTCCCGTCTCACCTGATCCATAAGGTCCAAGTGAATTTTAGTTATAGTTGCTATATATTTTCTCCTAATTAAAGCATCAAAGACTTTATTCTCATTCCCTTATATGTATTCAATATTGAAATCATACACAACAAGGAATTCCACCCATATTCTCTGTCTCACATTGAGTATTGGTTGAGTGAATATATACCTCAAAATTTGATGGTTAGTATTTAAATCAAAGGGTCTTTCCACCAAGTAGCAGCACCAAAAATTTAAAGCATGCACCACTGTAGCTAATTCTAGATCATGCATAGCATAATTAACTTCATGCTTTTTGAGCTTCCTTAAAGTATATGCCACTATTGACTCTTCTTGTGAAAGCACCCCTCCTAATCCTTCTATTGATGGATTTGTGCATACTAAGAAGTCCCTTTATGGATCGAGAACTTTTAGTATTGGTGGTAGTAATCTATTGCTTTAGTAGTACAAAAGTAGCCTCACACCTTTCTGACCACTTGAATTCCTTTTTCATCTTATGAAGGTTAGTTATGGGTCCAATAATTTTGGATTAATCCTTTATATAATCTCTATAATAGCCTGTTAACCCCATGAAGCTTCGTACTTTAGTCACATTAGTAGGGGGTGGCCAATTTAGGATAGTCTCTATCTTCATCGGATCCACAACAATTCCTTTTTTTGATATAACATGTCCAATATATCGTACCTCTAGAACATAGAATTCACTCTTAGACATATTTCCATAAAGTTGATTCTTCCTTAACAATTCTAACATGATCCTAAGATGTTTATCGTGTTCTTATTTATCTCGAGAGTATATAAGGATATCATCTAGGAATACCAAGACAAACTAGTCCAAGTGTCTTCATATCACACTGTTCATCAATTTCATGAAAGCAACTGGGGCATTAGTTAGTCCAAAGGGTAGAACCATAAATTCATAATGCCCATACCTAGTCTTAAATTTTGTTTTGTGAGTGTCTTCCTCATGAATTCTTAACTGGTGACACCCTGATATCAGATTGATCTTAGTAAAAACCTTGGCTTCCTTTAGTTGATCAAATAAATCTTCAATCCTAGGTAAAGGATATTGATTCTTGATTGTAGCCTTATTTAGCATCCTGTAATCAATACAAAATATTAGTGAATCATACTTCTCTTTCATGAACAAAACCAGTGCACCCCACGGTGACACACTTGGTTTTAACAAACCTTTATCCAATAATCCTTGCAATTGAACCTTTAGTTCTTGCATTTCAATAGGATTCATCCTATACCGGGTTCTATGAATAGGTTCAACTCCCATCATAAGTTCAATTGTTAAGTCAAATTCTCATACAAGAGGTAGTCCAGGTAGGTCCTCTAGAAATACATCCTTAAAATCTTTCAAAATTGGGTGTTGCCTTAGTATTTTACCTTTCTCATGGTCTTCCACTTCATTAAGTTTTACTACATACACTATTCCTCCTCTCTTTAGGGACTTTTTTAATTGCATAGCTGACAACATCCAAGGCTTAAATACCCCTTGCTTGCTATGAATTTTGAGTATCCTCATGCCTTCTTCTACATACTCAATCCATTGGTCTTGAAAATTAATCAAGGCTTTATGAACTTGTAGCCAATACATCCCTAGGATCACATCAAAGGCATGAACGGGAGCCCCATTAGATATAGCGACTTCTACCATAGGATAACATTGGTCCACCGAGTAGGTCTACCTAGAAACATACTCAACCTTCCACCCTTGAGCTAAATGTCCTGGCCTTTCCGACACAATCCTTGCTCGACTAGATGAAATAAAACTATTAGTGGATCCACTATCTATTAAAATGTTTACTTGCTTATTAAAAATCTTACCTTTCACAAGTAATGGGGTGGCTTGTCCCTCTAGCTTCTGCTTCCCAATTGTGGCATAGATATGATATTCTGGTTTATTTCCTTTTTCATTAGCTATGCTATTCCCTACTCGATATGGAAACTTATTATAGTAATGAGGTCTCCAAAAATTGTAACACCCTTCCTTGGGTCCTTGTTGTTTTTTAGGTTTCTAATTCTCTGTCTTAATTGGTGGAGCTGGAGTTTGCAACTTCTGTAGTTGAGATTTAGTATTATTGGGTTTGTGATCCTTCTTGTGAAAGCTCTTCTTGAACTTCTTCTTATTTCTATTAGGTTTCCTATCAGGATTTTGGGGGTTCTTAGCCTTTCGTTCTTGATCAGCCTCCCATTTAACAAACCCATCACTATTCCTCTTCTTTAGCTCATGTCGAGCTTGCTCGGATAAGGCGTCGTACTTAAAATATAAGTGTGACTCTGCCTTATTTGCTAGGTCATATTCCTTTTACAACAACTTTGGCTCCTACATGTCTACATCATGCTTTATCCTAGACTCCAAACCAAGAGTCAACTTGTGGACCCACATTTTCTCATTATAAATAGATACATACTTAAACAATCTCACCAACTTCTTGTAGTACACTTCCACTATGTTGGTTCCTTATCTTAGACTGGAAAATTCCTCAAAATTCAAGGTATAGAAATTCTCTATTAGGAATCTTTTCTTAAAGACTTTTATAAACTCCTTCCATGGAGTGTCAATAGGTACAATCTTAGTTTCCTCATAGTGGGTTTCCTACCATTCCAAAGTAACCCCTTCCAGGTTGATCGTAGCCCAAATTTTTTGAGTTCCTGATGACTAGCCCTTTACCATAAAGTGA